>LPNX010750860.1:79912-169859 GCA_001517045.1 Pseudotsuga menziesii
TTATCTCTTCCAATTCCAATAGACACCTCATAGATACCTCGTCTCTTGAGATTTGCAATCATCTTCAACTTCCATTCTGAATAGCTTGTGAATGGGGTGAGAGGAGGGATTGATGAGTCCATTCGAAGTTGTACCTGATAAAACCTGCAAATCAAAACAAAAGGGGCACCGTAAGGTCGGACAGACTGCACATTCTAGGCTTTCATCACACCCAGCATAGTCAATCAAGCAAGCTTGATCAACAAGTTCTTTACTTGGGATATTGAGTGGTAAGCCTTGGCTTCTGGTGTAGTGCTGGATTCTTGAGCTATTGCTCAAATTTCATGGAGAAATCTGTCAAAAATCTTGTTCTTGAGAGATTGATCTTCTTCCCGCCGCATGCTCTGATACCATATTAATTCTTGCACATGATCTAGGAACTAGGAATCAAAATCATCAAAGAATTATTAACAAATACTCATGAATTGGAAATAACTGGAATACCAAATAGGTTTCCTCTCTATATATTATATAAACAATAAAGGATTACAATATCCAAGCAGAGCAAATAGCTTAACTCAATGAAGAATTTGAATAACTAAGGGACAATTCGAATTCCCATGCATGAGTCTAGCTTAACTGACTCTTTGCCATGCAATACCACTCAGTTAACCACTTGACAAAAGACCTTAATTGACGCACCAATCCTAACTGATGTTGGAGTGCAATAAATGACTTAATCTCAACTGAAGGAGATCAAACACATGTCATAGCAACCAACCATCAAGTGCTAGTACTGCATGACTCCAATAAACCTTGATGAGGTTAACTGAAGCTGAACTGACCATCAGAAGTTGGTGAAGGCACCTAGTTCACTCCAGTTCATTAAATAATAATAAAATAATCAATAAATAATGATTAAATAATATATTTAATGCATGGAGGCGCCTTAACTGACTGTAACTCATTGGTTGAACTGAAAGTAACCCCCAGTTAGCAATTAGGTGCATGAATGTCACTCAGATCACCCCTGGAGTGCTCCAGTTAGCCTCCTTGACTGTAGGAAAGGCTAAGTTAGCCTCCTTGACTGTAGGTAGGTGTGGGAGTGACTGGGATGATGGTAATTAATGCTCCTTGATGTCAATTAAACTTAGGATAGTGGTTTAACTAGGCTAATTTGACTGAAAGAGTGTGTATGATGGTAGATGTCTCCAACATATTTACATTGAATATATCGTTTCTTCATTATTCTACTTTCTTAAGCTTGTAAGGTCCTAAGTACTTGATTAATGGCACCCCCATTTCATTGTGGCCTAAGAGTTCATCACCAACAAACTTGGGATTGGAAATATAGTTAGCTTTGTATTCTATCCTTTAGGATTAAGAACTCATGTTGCATGAGTATTGTTTATATATATTATTGTTGGGTTATTGTTTTTGTTTTTAAATATTAAGATGGTATACCTAAATATCATATGAAGTAGTTAATTATAAACAATAGCACAAGCCCACCTTAATTAAACCAACAATAAAACTATTTCTCAAGTGAAATATAGTCCCTCATTCCCTCACTCATTTGTAGTTCCAAGTGAGGATGCTACTACCTTGTTATACCCATGTGGATTTCCCCCTTTTCCATGTTTTTTAGGATGGAGGATGATGGTAATCACCAGATGGAATATCAATTGGTAACCCCAAGGGACTCAATGGGATTTGATCTTGATGCCTATGTGAGATTTCACATGAGCATTTACCAATTGAGGAACCTTGGGGTTAGCAACCATAAAATTATCATGGTATATAAAAAATTGAAGGTACCAATATCCACCTTAGGATGCCAATATCCAATGTTTTTGCACCCATAACCTCACAACAACTCTGTGAGAACAAAGATATTGGAATTTGTAGGTTACTAGAAATGTGAAAGAGCTAGAGGTACCAATAAGAGTAATGGTATATCAATTGATATTAGTGCTCAAGTAATGAGCAATTATTGTATGCATACACTATCAAATGTGTGGTATAAACATCATTACATTCCTAAACTAAGAGCTATGTATATATTATTATTATTATTATTATTATTGATCATTGATAGTTATTTCCATCCATTTATCAAACTAAAAGTGGATTATGGTGTGTTTTATTTCGTGAAATTGATATTTCTGGACTCTATGGATTCTTTAATATTTCTATTCTATTGAAGCAATCCAAAGGTGACATTAATTTTTATTATCACCATTCATGACTCATTTAGAGGAATTATCTAGGTTTTCCTTGTTAGGTACCACAACTACCTTCTATTATCCCTTATGTTTTGAAGGGTTGAAGGTATTATAAAGGGTACTAGATCACCAAATGGAAAAACCCTAGTTATTTTTTAGTGAAGTGAGCAATGCGAAATTGATGAACAGAGTAACAAAAAATTACATTATGAAAATAATTCAATTCACCCTATTACGAGATTTATCTCTAAAATAAAGAGTTTGAGATGTCTTATTTGTCCAAACTCTAAAATATAATAATAATTGAAACTTTAACTTTTATAGCCTAAGTAACTAAGGTGAATTTATTACACATGTAATCCTTATATTTAACACCTCATGTTAAGGATTACATTGGTAACCCTTGCAGAGGTGTAGCTTTATAGTGGAATTCTTGAGTTTTTGGACATCATATCTTCGAACTTTTGAGTTATTGGACAACCATCCATGTTGAGCTACATCCACAATGCTCCATTTGGGTGTATCATGACCCTCGTAAATGTATAATTTCCAAGATCCACAGATTCCTGCACTGTCTAGGAAACCATCCATTTTGGTTTAAGGGTCAACCCTTCCATTAGGGTATAGACCAATTCCACCATTAATTCTTGACCCCTCCATGACTCATCACATTCCCTCTAGGAAGGATTTGAAGGCCTCAAATGTTAATTTTATGGGAGGGACTAGTCTCTACTTTGAGAGAGAGAGAGGGAGAGAAGGATTATACTTTGGTTTAGATAAATGTTGTTTTGTTCCCCAACATAATCAAAATCTTTGAACTCGGGTTTTTCAGTTAATTGAAAAACAAGTTGACGAGGCTCATTGATATCACTTCCTAAATTTTTACATTCCCTTTTTCATTGGATTTAATTCAAGATGACAGTGGAACCAATGATATCCAAAGGCAGGTTAGGAACACAATCTGTATGCTTTCCTTGTAAGTGATTCTCCTTCCTTGGAATTTTAATAGCCTGGGACAATGTTCACTATTAGCTCAATGAGATTTTTAAGCCCTACTTCAATTCTAACTCCATTATTTTGAATTATTTTTGGGTATGTCAGTGAATTAGTCCTTTGCAAAAGAGCCAAGGATCAACCATAGTTAGGATCACTTTTTCTATAGTTGAAGACTGTGGTTTTGAGTCTATTATTTCAATTGGATATGATTAGCTTGTTTTGTTTGCTAGTGTAGGGATTTAAATTGAATAGCTCACTCAAAATATGACATCTTATACTCTATTTTTTATATGTTTATATTAGCGAAAACGAGAACAACAAAAATGAACTCGGACATAATCCAAACTTTGTATATAACACCATTTTCTTGCTTTAATCTCCATATTTTGTTGGTAAATCCTCTTCGAGGTTCATGCTTTAAATGATTGGAGGTTTCCTCTTTGTTGGATAAAATTGAATCTTCTTCCATATCATAAACTTTATCTCTTCTTCAAATTCCCCCATAACACATCTTCTCTCCGATGAAAAATTGAATTCCTCCATATATATCTTTTAAAATTTACGTGATTAATGTATCTTTTATATGGGTCCCCATGCACACACACACACATAAGTGAAAATAAAGGATTTATAATAATTAGTTAGCACTACACAATAGTCTTTCTAAATGTTACATCAAAAAAATTCAATATTATCAATAGCCACATTCAACTAACGTAGGCTTATTAATGCCTTTCTTTTCTAGGTAAATTATCTTGATGAAAAGCCTCGAGGAATTTCCTCCCTCTCATTTAAAGGATGGTACTTAGGGTTTCTTTAGGGAACAATGCCAAGTTAACAATAGGGCTTAATCCATTACAACAATACACTCATTATAACTCAACATGTCACTTAGGGGAATAGAACTTGGGTGGGGAGGATTACACTCCATCCCACAACCACTTGGGTTAGACCCAATTTTTATCTCGCCAACACCACACAATGGTTTGTTTGAAGACTATGTAACAATATATAATATAATTAAATAACAACAATTGACAAATCCCATGTATGGGAAGAGCATGCCCACTAATATTTGAACTTTGATCATTGTCACAATAATTGTTACACAATACCACAAATGAATTATTGACAAGTAATGTATTATAGACCCTTTCTTACACTACATTTTTCTCTTTCTAATCAAAATATTTTTTACTTTATAAATTTATAGTAGTTTATGATTTTTTTAGATAAATATTTTAATATTTAATAATAAAATATTTATGTATGTAATATTGCGTGAAATGGCAATTAACTTAGAATTTTTTCTTTAAATTTAAATTTTTTGAAATTTTGAAAATCATATTTTTAGAATATAATAAGCTTCTATGTCTTGCAACAATAGTTAATCTGATTTGGTGTCCCATTAAGTAGACTTACAATCTATAGGAAGAAATTAGACTATGGGAAGTTGCAAGTTCAAACCTAGAAATAGTTACTTTAGGTTCCATGAGTGCCACTAGGGGGAGTGTTGTTTCATTTTAGGCTAGCTGTAACAAGTATTGGGTTGGGTGAAGGTGCAAAGGTAATGGGATCCTAAGTGGTAGTTGATTGCTTAATTACAAGGTTATACGAACCGTGGATGTGATAAGAACGATTGAAGAATCTAATACAGGTGTGGCACTCATCCCAAAATTAGGAATTGGGGGTTCAGAAACCTAACCCTAATTAACCCTAATTATCCTACCTTTATCCCATGTAAAAAAAATTAGATTATTAAAAATAAGGTAGAAGAATATGATGAAGAATCCTAGAATCTGATTCGGGTGTTGTTAATCCTAGGAATGAATTTGGTAGCTGTCATTAATTATGATTGTCGAGGGGACTAGACCAACACGATTGTGGAGGTCAATCCGTTGATGGGAAAAAAATAGAAAGAGGAAATGAGTAGGCATGCATGTCATGAATCCTTAAAAAATAATCATAGGAAAAAATGGTTTTAGTGGTAATTAAATATTCCTTAGGGTTATATATAATATTTTGTGTATACACGGATGTGGGTGTCATGAGAATGAGGAAGGTTGGTGTAGAGGAGATAGCACACATTCCACTGTAGGTTCCATCCCCTCCCCTACCCACCTCCATGTTTGAAACCTACACTCAACATCCTTTGATTGCACTGAATAACTTCCCTCACGCCACGAGTTTGATTCACGGTGCTCTGTCATGGTGTCCATTACTCTGCCTATATAATAGTATGATAGTCCTAAATCAAGCACTTGGTGTCCTTAGGTTGTGCTAAAAGACCTCCCTCATTCTACTAATCTAATCTGTAACATATCCAACATGGCGTCCATTACTCTGGCTCTATACCAGCCTGCTCGTCTTGATATCCATGTCATGATGAGTTGTACTTGTCTTGGATGGCAGTGGATTTGTCACGTCCCGGTCTTGACCCCGTTACATTAGATGTATATGATGTATATATTGTAAAGGATCATGGTGTGGAGATAAAGGCCAAGGCCCCGCCATTGATCGACTATGCTATGTTTTGGGATTTAAAATTGTCACCGATGGCATATCGGGGCATGCGGCACATATTAAGTTTCAGCATCATGTACATATGCATCTATAATAAAAATAAACACAACCAGCTATGGTCGCGAAAACTAAATCGAAGGGGCGTGATTTTCTAAGGATAAGGGGAGGTGAAATATTTAACCTATGGACCAATGGGGAAAAGCCAAATGTCTAGGAGAAAACCCATCAAATTGTCAACTACCTTTCTTGTCTTTTTTCTCCAATCATTTATTTCTGCCAGAATGTGGTTGAGTTAGTTATTGCATAGAATGGGAAGAGTATGGGCAGCCAAAATTCGAATTGGGCAGAGACCCATTTTTGAAAAACGTGTTCTGAATTCCTTGGCAAGAAAAATGCCCAAAAATGTATGCCATTCTGCTATGCATTCACGTTTTTCAGTTTCCTCACGTCTTGGGAGCAGCTGAAGTTTTTCCTGTGTCTTTCCATCCACGTTTTTTGATGTTGGCTTCATTTTTCCCAGGGATTGGAGGTCGTTTTTGTAATGCCAGGGCCTGGGTTGTTTTCCTCACGTTTTTGGAGCTGCTGGTGCATTTTCCATTCACGTTTTTGGCTGTCTCACTGACTATTGGTCTCACGCACTGGCTATTTGGGATGTTTTTTTCCCTGCTGTGAGTTGTGCTCACTGATAAGCTACAGGATTGTGTGTTTTCCCCCATGTTGTGAGCTGTTTTTGTTGTTACGTATGGGGCTGTGTAATTTTTTTTTACTGTTCAAGATGTGTTAGCTAAATTGATTGCCTGAGTGCAATGGTTGGTCTTTGGACTGTGTGAGGAGTAAGGATTTTGGCTTGGTTGCTTGACAAATCTGGTGCTATAAACCACACAGACAAAACTAGAGGGCTGGCCTTCTTCTCCATCACCCCTGAATAGCACTGGAAGGGAATGCAGGGCCTGAGGGACTGTGTAGCAGAGAAGGGACTGATTCCTTGTGTTGGGTGTGGATGGGTGTCTTAGAGGTCAGGCTAGTTTTGGTGTAGGTGTTCTTGGCTCTGTAATGAGCTCACCAGCTTAGCAATTTGCCTTCTCCAGCTCCTTAATGGCCTGATAAACCCAACTGAGTTGGCTTGGCTGTGTGTTTTGTACATCCTTGGCTACGTGTAAGCCTACTAGTTCCCTTATTCCTTGGAGAATCATGCCCAGCTCGGGGGTGGCAGCGTTGCTGAGAGATTAAGGAGCACGCTAGCCTATGGTTGGGTGGAACGTTGCAGCGACGTAGCTGGTTGTGGAGCAAAGCGTTCATAAGATAAGTGATCTTGTGTATTTTACCTCTGCAATTCCATATTTACTGTTAATTAAATGAAATGAACATGTTGAAATAATGAATGTGTGAATGCATGTTGTTTTCCGCTGTGCAAGATGAATTAATTAGGCTGTGTATGATGAACAATTGAATTTGTGCATGATTATACTGTCATGCATTTTTCTCAGCATTCTGTTTTAGCATTTTAGCATTGTATTTTTATGCCTGTACATGTTCATGGGCTCTTAGGCTGGTCTGATAGAGCTAGTAGTCGCGTCCTCTTTGCCGGTCGGAGGCATGGGGATGTGACAGGATTATTCATATACAGATAATTATCTATAACGAGCTAAACCCGGAGCTCCACAATCCGTATTGTATCCAACACGTTATCGCACAGTCATAGAAGTTCAGCTGCAGAGTGTCCATTATTGAGGTTCTATCGTCGAGTTTTCATTGCAATAGTTTCATTGCTCGAACTCATTATGAGCAACCTCACTTGCACCTAGCGCATGGTGATCCCTTCGCAACGAATGCCTTGGAAAACACTGGCCTTTCTTGGCCTTCACCCTCCTCCTCAACGATGTGTTCATATGGGAAAGGTGTGAACGATGCATATTGGGAGGCTCTCTTCTAGGAGTAAACTCCAGACCACATTCGCAAATCCATCATAGCAATGAAGGTTGATATCTACGAGAAATTCAAGTTTAGGCTTGGGTTTGAAGTCACCATCTTGAACTATTGGAGGCTGAAATTCATTTTAGCCAGAGCAATGATCGAACGAGAAAGATTTGGGGATTATGTGAATCTCTCTGTCAGCACCTTCAAGGAGGACATTGAGCGAGGTTTGGTCCATATGAAAAATCTCATGCAGCTCTTGGAACCGCCCTTCCATCACACCAACAAGGAAACCAAAGAAGCCGACACCATCAAGGCCAATGAGGATGACGTTGAATCTTCCAGGAAAATATAACAACTCTTCCTAACAATGTTGGTTTTTCTCTTTCTTAACTTCTTTATATGTATGAGCATGCAAATGTATAAAGGTCGGGAAACAATAGCTATGGTTAGATATTTGGTCTGGGCCCTTTTGCACACCTCTCTCATGTGGTTCCATGACCATTGCCTGAATCCATGCTTCTGGATTCAGCCACGACTATGTATTTATCATTTTTTCATTATGCAATAGAAGGAATGCCTCTTACTGATCTCATATATATATATATATATATATATATATATATATATATATATATATATATTGTGTATAATGTTTGATTTAATTTAATTTAAATATTAATGTTCATTAAAGATCAATTTGATGGACGAAATTGTAAAATGAATACAATAGACAAAGATGACAAGGGATATGAAAAAATACCTACCCAAGGAATGCCTACAAGAGATAAAAAGAACCTAAAAGAATGAAAGTGTTAAAAGCACTAGAAAGTTCCAATCCATTAAGATGGGGATTCTTGAAGAAGCTCAAGAAGGAGGTTCCTTGGTTGAGACTTGTTCCTTTGGAGAACCTAAAATAAAGAAAATGAAGAAAACATTGTAAAGCAACAACACAATGGAATGGGGAATAATGAAGAAGGTTAATGAGGAGGGTATTTGGTTATGACTCATTGCTTTAGAGATAATTTTAACATTAATTCCACAAAGAAATGTGTAATGGGTTTCCAGCCATGGGAATCATTAGGACGGTATATGACACCTCACGACTCTATTATGTAAGCTTGGAAGTTGGCCATGGGGCCTCTTCCCACTAGGGTTGGAATTATTATACAATCAATCTAGTGCATCTTGGATTAGAGAAATTTCCATTAATAAGTCATCGATAAAATTTGTACATCCTTTGGAGGAAGAGGGAAATGTTGGTTTTTCTCTCTTAATGATATTTCTTAGTTCTTTTCTCTTCTCCAACTTCTTTAAATGTATGAAGCTGTAAATGTATAAAGGTTGGGAAGAAATAGATATGGTAAGATATTCGGTATGAGACCTTTTGGACACCTCTCTCATATGGTTCCATGACCATCACCCGAATCCATTCTTCTAGAGTCAGCCACGACTATGTATTTATCTTTTTTTCATCATGCAATAGAAGGCACGCCTCTTACTGATAAAAATTAAAAAAAATTGTGTATAATTCTTGATTTAATTTAATTTAAATATTAATGTTCAGTAAATATCAAATTGATGCACGTAATTGTAAAATGAATACAATAGACAAAGCTGACAAGGGAGATGAAAAAATCCATACCCAAGGAATGCCTAAAAGAGAGAAAAAAAACCTAAAAGAATGAAAGTGTTAAACACACTAGAAAGTGTCAATCCATTAAGATGGGGAGTCTTGAAGAAGCTCAAGAAGGATGTTACTTGGTTGAGACGTGTTCCTTTAGAGAACCTATTGCGGTTGCAAATTTTTTCCCAAATTTTTAAAAATTTTGGACCCTCCTTTTAATTTTTATCTTGCCTGGGTTGCTGAACTCTTTTTTCCCTCTGCTACAATTTTGGATTGTTTGAAGTTGAATTGAGGTCAACTATTTTCATGTTTTCAGAAAAATACTTTTTGTCTGCCAATGCTTTTGACTATGGAGTTTAAAGTTTGATTTGAAAATGATGCCCTTTTGATCTGGATGATTTCTTTCATCACTATCGAAAGTCAGTTGAAGTTTGAGTCGGAACTTTAGTTCTCTATGCTGTCTCTATTTCGGAGGTTAAACAAGTTGATTTCATTGCTGCCTAGCCAAGAATATTTTGAACACTTAACGCTTTGTTTTTCGATAAGTTTTCGCTGTCGAAAGTCTATTGAACAGTGAATTGAGGTTGTATTTCTCTACGCAGCCGTCATTGCGGAAGCCAACTAATGATTGTCCCAATGAAAAGTCATGTTTTTCACCGATGGGCTTTTATCTCCTTTTTTTTCAAAAAACTTTAAATTTTTGACTTTCAACATTTGTTTTATCACGGTCGGAGCTTTAGTCTTTTGCGTTGCCGTTGTTTCAGATGGTAGTTAGCAAGCACCCTGACTGAAAGCCCATATCCTACCGACTACATAGTTTTTTGCTTTTAATTGATTTGCTTTCTTTTCGCCATTGGAACAGCTTATGACTATTGATCGGAAGGATAGTCCTTTGCATTGCTGACACGGCGGCAGCGTTGAGCTCTAACTCGTCGATACTTAGTCATTAAAGATCCTGATCATCGATGTTTTCTATTGCTGTGAAACCTTTAGTCTGCTTATCTCCTGCCGTTGCGGTTGCGTACTAAACTATTATGTTGATGCATTATGGTTAGTCCTTCTGCTCGCCGATGTCGTTGTTTTCAGTGGGTAATGGTTTCGATCTTTGATGCATGGACAACAACTTTTAATGCTTATTTCGTCGACGTTTTATTTTTCCCCGGAATCCTTAGCCTATATGGTTTCCGTCATTACGGCTCCTTAGTGTACTCACCATCCGAATTATAGTGTTTCCGCCCACCGATGAGAGTTTTGTTTTCGCCCGATGCTTAGTATTTTTCCTGCCGGTGAGGGTTTTCCCACCTTTCTTTTGTGCTTTTACTCTATTTTTTTATGGCAGTTACTTTGTCATGATTCATGCTTTCATCAGAGGATTTCGAATTGGTCCAGATGTGGCCTAGATTGAGATAAAGAGTCTGTTTTGGACAGTGGATTTAGCGGAGTTCAAGATACAAACTTGCAGGATTTTCTCTGCATTATCATTTTTTCTTCTCATGCATTAATATTTTTGATAGTTCGCTTTACAAGATGTATGGTTTAATACAGTTTGTGTTACTTTGTCAAACGCTAAGTGATCTAAGAACTGGTTATTCATGATAGGGTGATTGCTGTTGTAGAGAATATATGTCTAGAAGACAAAGCAGAAGAAAGGAGGCAGTAAGGAAGGAAGAGAAAATGAAGAAGTAGAGATGAAGAAAGAGAAGAAGAAAGTAAGGGTCTAAGATCTCAAACAGATTGATAGCAGCAGAGGCCCAGGCTTGAGAAAAATTCGTCAGTTGCCAAGCTGGTCCCTTTTTATAAAGTGCTCTTAAAATCTTAATCTGAAATGTAACGTAGTGTATAAATCATGAGCACTCACTAAAAGACAAAATTGTGGGAATGAACGGTTGGGGGGAGCCCAAAGGTCACTGAGGGGTAGCCCAATAGTTTTTCTTATAGTATAAGTATAGGAGAGTTAGATAGAACATGGGACTTTTTCCCAATGATATTTGTGAGAACATGTTGTAAGAAGAACTATTTCCTTTTGCAATAAGAATTACAAGTTTCCTGTTGGAGAAAGCTTGGTGGAACTTTTCAAATGTTGTGCCATGGATTTGTTGAATGTGAACTATTTCATTTTCAGCTTTGTGTCCATTAACTATGAGATCGTTCTAACTCTTTGAATCTATATTCTTGTATGAATGCTCTCTAGTTTATTCTATGAAATTTCCACTATGAGTAATGAAGGCATAAACAATAAGCTATCTTGTTGTTCATCTATCTTTTAATGTTCATGTGTTTTGAAATAAGTAACAGCTATTTGTGATTTTTCTTAATACATGCACAAAAATACATAGGGATAGGTTAGATAGTTACTTTCAGTTTCTTGTTGTTTGTGATTTAGATGCGAGAGAGTTAAGACGAGAGGTAAGAACCTGCGCATCACATTGTGACCGCTCCTCGTATTCTCTATCAATCTGCATTTTTAGATAGGCACTTGCATATCATACTAAAAACTAAAAAACTAAAAATATACATGGTGGACCGAGCCATAATCGGTAAAACCCTTTATTTTATTACTTGACCTACGGTAGCCGGACCATAAACGAACGGATTCCCCATACCAAACAGTAACGGGCTAGGTGGGAACGTTTACTGGGGAGAATCCATAATTGTTGTTACCTATGATTTTCTAGGCCCCAACATTTTTTTGGTGCTAGAAAGAGGGCTTCCAGTGCATGGCTGGCTGAGGAAACCCATTTTCTCGAGATTATTCCACCGGTGACAGTTCTGAAAGAAGTTTGTTTCCCGATCCAATTCTTGAAGAGAAGAGTAAATATTTTTTGTTTCCTGTCGACAACGAAATAGTTGACGATTTGAGAATATTTAATAGGGCTTATGCGAAGAAGATCAGAGGATTACCGATTATCCCTGCCTTACCCAGAAGAGAATTAAGAAGAAATATCGTCCTATATTGGAAGACACAGTGTTGGTTGGAGATTTTGAAGAAGTTGTAGAAACAGCCTTACAGGAAGTTGTTCATCCTTTGAATCAAGTAGGTCCAGAGACACCTTACTGTTCACCTCTTCATACACCTGTTCACTCACCACCTCATTCTCCACCCAGAATCATGGCTAATTTAAATGCAAATCAGCCACCCAACCCACCAATGACCTCCTGTTTTTGCTTGTCTACCACCCTATTCCTAGTTCGAAGTTATATGGGATCATGCATATTTGACTCTATTTTGTTATATTTTATGTTCGAATATGTATTTTCAAGGACAATATTACAAGATGCTTTAAACAGGTAAATTCTTGATATTTTTATTACTTTGTTTATCATTTTGATGGATTTCAATTCATAGTTTAAAACTCTAACTTTTGATTGAATGCTACTGTTCCTTTGTCAAAGTCTTGTTTTCCGCATAGTCATTTTCCTGGTGGCTCGATCCCGCACCTGTTCCGACACTCACTGAGCATGTATTGATTGGTTCAGATATTTGGGGATTTGTTTGCCTGAAATAACATGTGGGTTCTGCATTCAGTTGTTTCTACATTGACCATGAGTTGCCTATTGGTAGTATGTAGCCTTGCTCATTCCAGGAATTATGGGCCCTAATCTTCAACAATGCGTGGATTCCAGGCTATTAGATCACTGGTTTGCAAGGGATTTAGATCCAATCTGATGTCTTGATCTATTTTATGTATTGGATTAGCTGTTAGTAGTTTTCATTTTCCTGGATAAGTGTAGATCTTTTGGGAGGGGTCGACCCTTTTCAGTGGTCGACCCATGCTGTAATTAAAGTTATAAATATGTATGTTAAACCTCAAAAGAACAACAGATGATATACTGTAAAACTCTGATTCAAATTTATTGATTTACTACTACATTTTCTTCCTTAAAGCTCCAGTTTCAGATCTAGAAGTGTTGAAGGTCGGGCCCATCTTCAACTCTTGTTATTTGTGAGTAGTTTTGTTTTCTTTTCATTGCTGTAAGCAAACTTGCATCATTTCTTCCTGATATTGTCTTTTATATATGTATGCCAGTAGCTTTATTAACTCACGATTTGGGAAACATATATGCTTACATTGAATTGGTTTATGTTATTAAATGCACGTGAACAGGTTTGGTTGCGTTACTGAACATACTTAGATAGAGTATTTAATTACTTTCAGCTCTGTTTGTAGGTTTGATTTGGTGAAATATAGATTCGAAGAATAGTGGGAGTAAATAGATGTGTTGGATCTGGATTTCTTCTTCTTTCATTTCCATAATTAGATCATAGTGTAGTATTGAGAATTGAATGGTTAAACTTCCTATCCAGAGTTTCTATAGTTTACAGAGCTTACAAAGCTTTAAAACGTTTCAAGGATTTGCAGATTTTTAAGAGTTTAAATAATTTGCAGCATTTATAGAATTTATAGAGGTTTTAGATCTTATAGAGTTCGTAGGGTTTATAGGTTATCATTTTTAGACTTGTTGTATAGAAGATTTGGATTATGTATTGCTTATTTCAAGATCTTGAGAAAGTTGAATGAGATTAGAGAGAGGAAGTTACAGTTTATTAATATTTGGCAGTGTGTATTTGCTAGTACACTTTGATTTCTATTGTTCATTTATTTGTAACTATATATTGAATTCAAAACTTAATGATAAATGCTAAATCTCGTGGGTTGGTCAAATTGAATTGAAATATGGTTTTGTCGGAATATTTTCAATTTACTTTTTTGAGCATAGAATACAAGTGGAGTTGTTTCTTTTGTTAGTAAAAAGGAAAATTCATTTCAGTAATTGTTTGTGAATGATATCATTGGTGTGAATTAGGGTTGGTCGTCTTCAAAGTAATAAAAATCTAGTTCTTGAAGAAGAGACATTGTACTTGGTATAGATTTCTTTATGGATGATGAGGCAGTCTTAGAGGTTATGTTAGAATGGTGTGAGATATTAAGATTGATCAAATAGCATTACTTTTGTAGGCAGGTTTGAGATCTAAATATCTCTTTTGACAATAGGGTTTCTTTCATTGAAACATTTGATTGTGTAGTTGTTCTTTTGGAAAATAGATTAATGAGGTTTGAAATTTCTTTAGGTTTCGTTAATTGGATTTGATAAACTTTTGGATTGTAAACAGTAATCAACAGGTTGATTCTTTCCCCTAGATAAGATTTAACAACTTTTGATCTTGGTTGCTCAATAGAGTAGTTAGTTTCATGAACTACATCATGTTTCTTTATGTGTGAGTATATTGAAGCTACCCTATGCATGAGCTTTAAATTATTTTACCCTACACATATAGTGTAGCAACTCAAAGCTTACGTGTCCCGGTCGATAATTAATTGAAGGTAAATTAATTAGTAATATTTTACCCAACACCCACCAAATCTACCACCTGCTTGGAAGGCTAGGTCACCTTTAAAGCTGGCACCTCCTTTGCATGACTTACCTCAGGATTTTGAGAAAATGTTGCCTAAGTTTGACCCAAGTGAAAATATTTTAGTAGATGATCATTTGCAAAGCTTTTACTTGGCTATAGAAGGACTAAGGGCTGGAGAACATGAAGATGTAGTCTGCAGAATGTTTCCACATACCCTGAAAGGAGCAACAGCCTCATGGTATTTTTCTCTACCTACAAACTCAATCACAGACTGGGACACATTCGAAAGAATATTCAGAAATAAATATGCAGCCCAGAAAACTCATGCATCTCTAATGAAAGGATTGTGCGCTTTAAATAAATAAAGAAAAGAAAAAGTGCATAGTTTCACCCAAAGGTTTGTTGCTTATCTTAAAAAAAATTCTGAAACTTATAAGCCCTCTGATAAAGTTGTGATTGAATACTATACTTTAACTCTAGGGCCTGATTTGGCCATGCTTTCCAAGACGAAAGTCAAACCTACGTTATTAGAAACTTATGAAGAGGCTGAGAGAGTAGAAGCTGAAAAAGAGAGCATAGAATATTATCCTGAGTAGTTAGGAGAATTTTTTTTTGGTAAGAAAGCCTTATTATTGACTAAGCGTAAGGAGGAGCAGTCACACGACTTTGAAGGGATGGTGAAGATGATGCAGAAGCTATCCAACAGAATAATAGATTTGGAAAGGAAAAGGAAGCTCAAAAATATTATAAGCCTTACTATAAAAGAAGAGAGGACAACAATCAATCTAAACCTCCTCCACACAGTCCTACATAAATGAATTTAACAGAGGTAGGTATGGATAATTTTTGCACCTTTCATTGGTAGCCCCATTCTGAAAAAAATTGTCCCCAATGGATAAATTCGATGACATTAGTAATGATTCAGCTATTGGACTCTAAACTAATAGAAGTTGATGATGAGGAAGAAAAGGGTAATAAATCCACAGAAAAACAAGAGGATGATGTTCTAGTTTTATGGGACTGTGTCTCACTTTTTGATACAGAAGATGAAAGTTCACTGAAATGGGAAGAAACATCAGAAACAAATGTGACAACAAGAAGTTAAGGTTTGTTAAATAAAGACAATTCAATACTTCCAAAGATTAAGAAATTTCAAGAGAATATGAAGAATATATAGAATAACAACACAAATGATAAAATACCTGAACTTACCATTAGCAGTTAAGATCCGAAACAAGTTAACATGCCTGTTAAGCCTATTGAAGACAAAGTTGATAATGTCAAGGAATATATCAAAACACCTGAGATGGGGTACGATATTGTGGAGGACATTAAAAGGGCTAAGGCAAGTATTTCGCTTGAAATACCAGAGGAGGAGCTTCCCACTAACAACCAACCTGTAGAATAAACTGTTGAAGCAAGTGTGGGAGGTAAGGCTAGGTTTAAAACCCCACCATTCCTCCTGAATTTTGAGATTTTAAACCATAATGTGCATAATTTTTTAGTAGAATTAGGGTCAGCAGTCAATGTTATGCCACTGACAGTCTGCAAAAGAATCAATGGACAACTTAAACCAACTACCTAGCAGGTTACTCAGCTAGATAGGACCAATGTGAAAGTAGTCGGGGAAATGGAGGATGTTCTGACTCACTTATATGCCAATGAAAAGATATGTCAGTACATTGATATTGTAGTAGCAGACATACCTGATGTTTATGGACTTGTTTTGAATCGAGACTGGTCAGCAAGGCTAAATGGGTATTTTGCATCAAATTGGTCACATCTCTGGTTGCCTCATAAGGGAAGTCCAAACCAGATAAAAATATTAAGAGAGCCCCACATGAAGCACAATGTTACGCAATTGAAAGAAAAAAAATGATCCAGTGAATTCTGTGTTGGGAAATTATCTAATTGAACTAGAACTGGGAAACTACCAAGTGGAAGAAGCTAGCAGTACACCAGACACCCAGCCTGATCTCCTTCAATTTTCATGGGCTGATGAGATTGATTGTAAAATAGTAGATGTAGTTTTTGATTCAAGTACAGCAAAATTAGATAATGGTTAGGTCTTTTTCATCTTGTAGTCAAGCCTAGCCCCTTAACTTACAAGTTGTCATATTTACAGGGGTGGGCAGAGAACTGACCAGTTAGTGGTCTAGTTCTCAAATTTTGTTTTTCTTGATTTTTATTTCTTGATTATCTTGTACATAAATAAATTGTTTTGGTTGTTTATTTTTTATTTACTTTATTTATGTTTGTTTTTAGCTAGATTTTGTTTTATTTCAATAAAAGAAGCAAACTTTTGGTTGCATGGAGAGCATCCAAATTCTAGATTAACTAAAATCCTTGGTTATAAGACTGTGTACTATTGATTTAATTTGAAAGAACTTCTTCTAGTTCAGCAGTTTTCCTAAATGGATATGAACACATTGAATTCCTACTTAATCCTTGTAAAATAACTCAGGATCAAAAAGTTTGGAATACTATTTCGAGGCTCCATCCATCTCACATTTAAAATGTCTTAGGGGGTGACAGCAAAAGACCCATGGAAAGGAAGCAGGGCAAACAGTATATTATACATAAATGATCCCATGCCAAGAATTGAAAGCCAAAAGGAAAATAAGAGTCAAAAACTCCTAAGAAAGCAATATGTATCAAAACAAAGTACTGAACCATATGAGTACAAAGTTGCCAAAGTTCTTCTCCGTTCGTGAGCTTAAAATCAAATACATCTCTCACACAAAAGGACACTATGGATAGAGGAGCCCGAATAAAAATTCAGAAAGAAAGGAATGCAGGAGGACTCAAAAAGGACAAAAATTCCAAGAGCACAAAAGTGCAAAATGGCATGGGAATGAGGAATAAACGAATATTTCTGTTTACCATATGTTACAATCTGTGGTGTCCAAGTCGGGAGCTACCCGAAGACAGAGGTAAAAAATGAAACTCGAATTCCTGGCCTCAAAAGAGTTATCTTGACTTTGAAATATTGGTTTCCATTTTCCTAAATTGGACTATCATCAATGATTAAAAGTACATACATTTTCCATTTGGGAAATCCAGACATCTAGAAGAATTAAACATGTTGGTTTTATTGTCAAACAATCTGTTACTTAAGGAAGAAATTATCCAGAGATCTGAATTCACCAGGTAGTCGCCAATTGTTGCGGCTGCAACTTTTTTACCAAATTTTTTAAAATTTTGGACCCTCCTTTTAATTTTTATCTTGCCTGGGTTGCTGAACTCTTTTTTCCCTCTGCTACAATTTTGGATTGTTTGAAGTTAAATTGAGGTCAACTGTTTTCATGTTTTCAGAAAACTATTTTTTGTCTGCCAATGCTTTTGACTATGGAGTTTAAAGTTTGATTTGAAAATTATGCCCTTTTGATCTGGATGATTTCCTTCATCACTATCAGAAGTTAGTTGAAGTTTGAGTCGGAACTTTATTTCTCTATGCCGCCTCTGTTTCGGAGGTTAAACGAACTGATTTCATCGCTGCCCAGCGACGAATATTTTGAACACTTAACGCTTTGTTTTTTGATAAGTTTTCGCTGTCGAAAGTCTATTGAACAGTGAATCGAGGCCGTAGTTCTCTACGCATCTTCCATTGCGGAAGTCAACTAATGAACGTCTCGATGGAAAGTCATGTTTTTCATCGATGGGATTTTATCTCCTTTTTTTTTCAAAAAACTTTTACTTTTTGACTTTCAACGTTTGTTTTATCACGGTCGGATCTTTAGTATTTTGCGTTGCCACCGTTTTGGATGGTAGTTAGCAAGCACCCCGACTGAAAGCCCATATCCTGCCGACTACGCGATTTTTTTCTTTTAATTGATTTTCTTTCTTTTCACCATTGGAATAGCTTATGACTATTGATCGAAGGGCTAGTTCTTTGTGTTGATGACATGGCAGCAGCGTTGAGCTCTAATCTGCTGATACTTAGTCATTAAAGCTCCCAATCGTCGATGTTTTCTATTGCTGCGGAACCTTTAGTCTGCCTGTCTCCCACCGTTGCGGTTGCATACTGAACTATTCTTTCGATGCATTATGGTTAGTCCTTCTGCTCGCTGATGTCATTGTTTCAGTGGGTAATGGTTCCGAGCTCCGATGCATGGACGACAGCTTTTAATGCTTATTTCGTTAATGTTTTATTTTTCCCTGAAATCCTTAGTCTATATGGTTTCCATCGTTGTGGCTCCTTAGTGCACTAACCATCTAACTTATAGTGTTTTCGCCCACCGATGAGAGTTTTGTTTTCTCCCGATGCTTAGTATTTATCCCACCGGTGAGGGTTTCCCCGCCTTTCTTGTGTGCTTTTACTCTATTTTTTGATGGTGGTTACTTTGTCATGATTCATGCTTTCATTGGAGGATTTCGAATTATTCCAGATGCGGCCTAGATTGAGATAAAGAGTCTATTTTGGATAGTGGATTTAGCGAAGTTCAAGATACGAACTTGCGGGATTTTATCTTCATTATCATTTTTTCTTCTCATGCATTAATATTTTTTATAGTTCGCTTTACAAGACGTATGTTTTAATACAGTTTGTGTTACTTTGTCAAATGCTAAGTGATCTAAGAACTGGTTATTCATGACATGGTGATTACTGCTATAGAGAAGATATGTCTAGAAGACAAAGCAGAAGAAAGGAGGCAACAAGGAAGGAAGAGAAAATGAAGAATCAGAGATGAAGAAAGAGAAGAAGAAAGTAAGGGTTTGAGATCTCAAATAGATCGATAGCAATAGAAGCCCAGGCTTGGGAAAAGTTCATAAGTTACCAAGATGGTCCCTTTTTATAAAGTGCTCTTAAAATATTAATCTGAAATGTAACATAGTGTATAAATCATGAGCACTCACTAAAAGACAAAATTGTGGGACTGAACGGTTGGGGGGAGACCAAAGGTCACCGAGGGGCAGCCCAAGAGTTTTGCTTGTAGTATAAGTATAGGAGAGTTAGATAGAAGATGGGACTTTTTCCCAATGAGATTTGTGAGAACATGTTGTAAGAAGAACTATTTCCTTTTGCAATAAGAATTACAAGTTTCCTATTGGAGAAAGCTTGGTGGAACTTTTCAAATGTTGTGCCATGGATTTCTTGAATGTGAACTATTTCGTTTTCATCTTTGTGTCCATTAACTGTGAGATCGTTCTAACTCTTTGAACCTATGTTCTTGTATGAATTCTCTCTAGTTTATTATATGAAATTTCCACTATGAGTAACGAAGGCTTTTCATAAACAATAAGCGATATTTTTGTTCATCTATCTATTAATGTTCATGTGTTTTGAAATAAGTAACAACTATCTATAATTTTTCTTAATGCATGCGCAAAAATACATTACTCATTGATAAATAATAATCTTGCTCCCTAGGGACAGGTTAGATAGTTAGTTTTAGTTTCGTGCTGTGTGTGATTTAGATGCGAGAGAGTTAAGACGAGAGGTAAGAACCTACGCATCACATTGTGACCGCTCCTCGTATTCTCTATCAATATACAATTTTAGATAGGCACTTGCATATCACACTAAAAACTAAAAAACTAAAAATATACACGGTGGACTGGTCCGTAACCAGTAAAACCCTTTATTTTGTTACTTGACCTATGGTAGTCGGACCATAAACCGGATGAATTCCCCATACCAAATAGTAACGGGCTAGTTGGGAACATTTACTGGGGAGAATCCCTAACTATTGTTACCTGCGATTTTCCAGGCCTCAACAGAACCTAAAATAGGGAAAATGAAGAAAACAATGTAAAGCACCAACACAACGGAATGGGGAATAATGAAGAAGGTTAAGGAGGAGGGTCTTTGGTTATGACTTGTTACTTTGGAGAGAATTTTAACATTAATGCCACAAAGAAATGTGTAATGGGTTTGCAACCATGGGAATCATCGGGACGGAATATGACGCCTCATGAATCTATCATGTAAGCTTGAACAAGGTAATTTTTAGCAGCGAAATTTCTCCAATTGGCTATTTTTTGGGTTTTTTTCAAAAAATAAATTTGCTATTTGGTCATTTTTAGTGTCTAATATCACCTATATTTACATGAAATATGTTTTTTTATCATAATATTCGCCAAAATATACATATTTTAGTTTCAATTTTATGTTTCATATTTAATATTCTCCTACCTATCTATAAACATGTTTTTTTTCAATCCAAAACAATCACCTAGAATACTACACTTAAGTATAATATTAGAATCCTTAAAAAATACCCTGCTTGAAAGTTGGCCATGGGGCCTCTTCCCACTAGGGTTGGAATTAATAATTCATCGATAAAAGTTGTACATCCTTTGGAGGAAGAGGGAAATGTTAGTTTTTCTCTCTTGATGATCTTTCTCAGTACTTTTCTCTTCTTTAACTTCGTTAGATGTATGAAGCTGCATATGTATAAAGGTTGGGAAACAATAGATATGGTTAGATAGTCAATCTAGACCCTTTTGCAAACCTCTCTCATGTGGTTCCATGACCATCTCCTGACTCCATGCTTCTAGAGTTATCCACGATTATGTATTTATCTTTTATTCATTATGCAATAGAAAGAACACCTCTTATTGATAAAAATTAAAAAAATTGTGTATAATGCTTGATTTAATTTAATTTAAATTTAATGTTTAGTAAAGATAAAATTGATGCATGGAATTGTAAAATGAATACAATAGACAAAGATGACAAGTGAGAGGAAAAAATACATACCCAAGGAATTCCTAAAAGAGAGAAAAATAACCTAAAAGAATGAAAGTTTTAAAAGCACTAGAAAGCGCCAATCCATTGAGATGGGGAGTCTTGAAGAAGCTCAAGAAGGAGGTTCCTTGGCTGAGACTTCTTCCTTTGGAGAACCTAAAATAAGGAAAATGAAGAAAACAGTGTAAAGAACCAACACAATGGAATGGGGAATAATGAAGAAGGTTAAGGAGAAGGGTCTTTGGTTATGACTCATTTCTTTGGAGATACGTTTAACATCAATGCCGCAAAGAAATGTGTAATGAATGGGTTTGCAACCATGGGAATCATTGGGATGGTATATGACACCTCATGAATCTATCATGTAAGCTTGGAAGTTGGCCATGGGGCCTCTTCCCACTAGGGTTGGAATTAAGATACAATCAATCAAGCACATGTTGAATTGGGGAAATTTCCTTTAATAATTCATCGATGAAAGTTGTACATCCTTTGGAGGAAGAGGTCTAAGCATTTCTGGTCGTTATAAGCCACAAAAGTTTGAAATGAACCGAGCGGGTTTTTAATGAGGTAAAGTAATTGTCTAATCCCATAGCACGAAGAGCATTTGAGTACAAAATGGTCCTTCGTCTCTATATCTTAGCAAGATATTTGGAAATGTAGTACTATCGAGAAATGTGATGATCTACCCTAATGAAAAATCCATGAAAGGAAGAGATGCCCACAACATTTGTAAAACAAATCTATAAATGTTTTTCCAATGATTCCATTTTTTTGATAAATATTATTTTATTTATTTAACATATATATTGAATACACTTACTACAAAAATTTTTAAAGGTCCATGTTGCTTTGAAGTGATTTCCTTGTTACATTGAAAAATGAAAAGCAATTCCACCACAATATTTGAAACTTGTTTATAAGAAATGTTGATCATTCCTTCACTTGTAAACTTAGGTCACAAATTATTTGAACCCTAAAGTAGTTGATCCCATGGCCTATAAGCTTATACCACAAAGCCTTATAACCTTGATATGGTAATCTAAGATGTACTATATGGTGATTTAAGTTCGGTCATTTTAGCATGCTCCATCGACAAAAGATGAGGGCCATGGAAAATATATCATAAGGGCATGGGAAGCATCCATCAAATTGCCATTGTGCAAAACAAAAGCATACATTAATTGTTTGTAATCCTTCTTGGGCCTTTGGAGTGATTCATGAGAAGAGAGGTTGGTTGTGTTGGTAGGTTTCTTATGCCTTATTATCATCCCATGGAATGGTTATGGGATGGAAGATCAATTTAGAGATCATGGTTGCCTTGCTTAGGATATCCTTTCCTTTTTCATTATCTGGCCTCCTTTCTAAGAAAAAGAAAAGGAAAAAGAAGGTTAGGGTTTACAAAGGTACTAGATCACTAAATGATGAAACCATAGTCAAGGTTTAGTGAAGAAGATATCCATGGGAAATAGAGGAACAAAATAACACAATATTATATTACTAAAACACTTTACACTATTGCAATGACAATCACTTCTCTTTTAAGCGGGTTGTAAGGTTTTATTTTTCTAACTCCTAAAAGCTAATAACAACCCAACCCTAAATTTTGTAGTCTAAACCACTAAGGTTACTTTATTACACATGTAAGTCTCATTTTCTAACAAAGGGGTGTTAGCTCAATGGAAGAGCATATGTCTTACAAGAAGGAGGTTGGAGGTTCGAGTCTGTCATGCCCGATCATAAATTAATAGATGTTATTGTGGTTTCCGCATTGAATTGATTTTATCAAGATAAAATATTTTTTAAAAATCTTGAGAATTGAGGGATGTTGGTGTATGTTGGTGTATGTTGTTTGGCACAAATAATGTCCCCTGGTCCATATAAACCATGGAATATGCAAAGGATTGTGAAACATGGTGCAAAAGACGCTGGCCTCATGGGGCAAGGAGGTGTGAAACTTGACACAAAACTTTGTCTTTGGAAACTGTAGAGTCTTGACATTTGGCACCATAGAAATTATCCCACTTACACTGATGAACCATGCCATGTCGGGAAAAGACTCATGAGTTGTAACACATGGCATATGAGGTGTTGGTACGATAGAGATATTGACACATGGAACCATAGGACCTTGTTCCATGAGGCTTATGAGGTGTTGGTACCATAGTTATATTGACACATGGAATATAAATGTGAAAATTAGCACCATATGAGGCATACCAGTTACTTGACACCATAGGAATGATGTCGTTTGAGAAATCCCAAAGGCTGTCATGGCGGTGAGCGCGGGAAGCAACAATAGCAAATATTTGTTGTCAGTTACCATCGACACTAACCAGACACAATGTGGCTTTTTCCTTTTTCGAATGAATACAACAACTGTCACATGCATCATCCCATCATTTTGACTCTGATCATGTCACTAAATCTTGCATCAATTGTGACCTCGTTGAGTCTTTTTTATATCTTTCTACATTCAACTTGTCAGGCCTAGAAAAACTCCAAGGATTATTATTACTTATGCATGGTAGGGATTGAGATTTTAAGGAAGTATAAATTATTATAAGAATCTGGTAAAAAGATGATTATATATTGAAATTTATATAATGTTATTGCCACAAAGAAATAATGGTAAAAAGATGATTTTAAGGAAACTGTACCTGAAACGTAAAAGTGATGTATTTTTTCAGCGATGCGGGAAGGAGAATGACAGCAACCAAAGTGGTGTAATTGGCACACAGGAGATCTAGTAATTGACAATGATCTCATAAATAAATTATATATATGGAACTCAAATTGTTCCATGCAACCAAAATGGTGTTAGAGTATTGTTTTTCATTTGTTACAGTATTGTATTTATTTACTCCTTTTTTCTTAACACGAAGAAAAATATTTATTAATTAACATTTGCATTTGATATTAACAACATCATTTTTTGTAGAATTTTCATTGTTTTGTTTCAATAATGGATTTTATATTTTTTAAGGTTTATTTTATTGCATTTTTTGAGTTTTAAGTTTGTGGAAACCTTTGATGTTTTCTTGCGAGTAGTGGATTTTACATAAATCACATTTTGCTTACAAGTGGATATTACAGAAATCCATGCATCTATATATATCCATTTATATTACTAGGCAGCTTTATATATCCATTTATTTTGGAAAACCCATAAAGATACGCCCAAAAATCCATTTATTTTGGCATGGCAATACAAAAATCACAACGTACATTTGGAATAATCGATGGCATCTAGAGTCCACAACATTGATGGAGAACGAGTCATCCATATCACGAGCATAGAGCTACCAATAAGAGTAATGGTATATCGAGTGATATTAGTGCTCAAGTAATGAGCAAGTATTGGATGCATACACTATAAAATATGAGGTATAAACCTCATTAGATTCCTAAACTAAGAGCTATGGATATATTATTATTATTATTATTTCTCATTGATAATTATTGCTTATTTACAAGTGGATTATGGTGTGTTACCTTGTAAGCAAATCTCCTTGCTTGAATTTCAATAGCCTGGGATGATGTTCACTATTGGCTCAATGATTTCTTTAAGCCCTACTTCATTTCTAACTCCATTATTTTGAAGGATTTTTGGACATGTTAGTGAATTAGTCCTTTGAAAAAGAGCCAAGGATCAACTATAGTTAGGATAACTTTTTCT
Organism: Pseudotsuga menziesii; assembly: GCA_001517045.1. NCBI lineage: Eukaryota > Viridiplantae > Streptophyta > Pinopsida > Pinales > Pinaceae > Pseudotsuga > Pseudotsuga menziesii. The sequence continues at coordinate 104,900 of LPNX010750860.1, forward strand.
ATTGTTGAAGTATGTGGGTTTGAGTCTATTATTTCAATTGAATCTGATTAGCTTGTTTTTTTCTAGAGTATGGCTTTGACTTGAAGATCCCACACAAAATATGACATCACATACTCTATTGTATAGATGTTTATATTAGTGAAAATGAGAACAAAAAAATGAACTTGGACATAATCCAAAATTTGAATATAACACCATTTTATCGCTTTAATCTCCATATGTTTTTGGCAAATCCTCTTCGAGGTTCATGCTTTTAGTGGTTGGAGGATTTCCTCTTTGTTGGAGAAAATGGAATATTCTTCAAACGCCCCCTTAACACATCTTCTTTCCAGTGAAAAATTGAATTCCTCCATATAAATATTGTTTAAAATTTACGTGATTAATGTATTTTTCTATATGGGTCCCCATGCACACACACAAATAAGTGAAAAATAAGGATTGTTAATACCTATCCAACACTACATAATAGTCTTTCTAAATGTTACATCAACAATATTCAATATTATCAATAGCGACATTCGACTAACCTAGGTTTATTGATGCCTTTCTTTTCTAGATAAATTATCTTGGGGAAAGACCGCAGGCATTTCCTCCCCCTCATTTCAAGGATGGTACTTAGGGTAAACACTAGATTCTCTAGGGCACAAGGACAAGTTAACAATAGGGCTTGAAGCCATAACAACAATATACTTATTACAAGCTCAACATGTCAATTACAGGAATAGAACTTGGGTGGGGAGGATTACACTCCATCCCACAACCACTTGAGTTAGACACAATTTTTACCTCACGAATACTACGCAATGATATTTAATAAATTAAATGAGAACAATTGAAAAACCCCATGTATGGGAAGACCATGCCCACTAAGATTTGAACTTACATCAATGTATCCTTGCATGTTTTAAAATCCTAACCCTTGCTACAACTCTCCCTTCTACTTACTCACAACCTTGATATCTAACGTCCTTCTTTCAATACCATATATGTCTCCTACTCCATTCCTTTGATATCTATATCTCATTTCTCTCACCTTGCACCAAGCGAATGTACAAAGAACACTCGCCAACATCTCTTCAAACTACAATAGAATGGAGGCACACCATGTAGGAGCATGTTGCACCTCCACATATCATTTTGGACTCCCTCTTCACACCTTGATCATTGTCACAATAGTTGTTACAAGATACCACTAATGTATTATTGACAAGTAATGTATTATCGACCCTTTCTTACACTACATTTTTCTCTTTCTAATCAAAAGATTTTTACTTTATATCTTTATACTAGTTTATGAATTTTTTTTATAAATACTTTAATATTTAATAATAAAATATTTATGTAGGTAATATTGCGTAAAATGGTAATTAATTTTAGATTTCTCTTCTTTAAATTTAAACTTAAATTTATATTTAATTTCAATTTTTTGAAAATTTGGAAATCAAAATTTCAGAATATAATGAGCTTCTATGTCTTGCAACAATAATTTTGATTTGGTGTCCCAGTAAGTAGACTTAGTATCTATAGCAAAAAGAGCAGGAAATTAGACTATGGGAAGTTGCAAGTTCAAACCTAGAAGTAGTTACTTTAGGTTCCATGAGTGCCACTAGGGGGGATTGTTGTTTTATTTTAGGCTAGCTATGACAAGTGTAGGGTTTGGTGAAGGTACAAAGGTAACGATATCCTAAGTGATAGTTGATTGCTTAATTACAAGGTTACATGAACCGAGGGTGTGATCATAATCAACTGATGAATCTGATATGGGGGTGCCACTCATCCCAAAATTAGGAATCGGGGATTCAAACACCTAAACCTAGTTAAACCTAATTATCATACATTTATCATACGTAAACAACTATAGATTAGTCAAAGCGAGGTGGAAGAATCTGATGAGGAATCTGAGAATTCGATTTTGAAGAATCTAATCTAGGTGTGGTTGATCCTAGGGTCGAATCTGGTAATTATTCTTAATTATCATCGTCAAGGGGACTAGACCAACATGATTGTGGAGGTCAATCCATTGATGGGAAAAAATAGAAAGAGGAAATGAGTAAGTATGCATGTCATGAATTCGTAAAAATTAATCATAGGAAAAAATGATTTTAATGACAATTAAATCTTCCACGGGGTTATTTATATATCTACATTACTAGTTTCTATGTTCATCTCTAGGAGGGATCTACATTACTTTTTCATCGTCATATTCACTTTCACCCAAATCGACGCTACATTTTCTTCCCAATTCCCATATTTACTATGACCGATGCAAAACCATGATGAGAAAAACCTAACAAACGGCATGGTCTCAAAATAAAAATAAGTTCAAAGAATCATTTCCTTTAAATCAAATGATATATTCCTATCTAGAAATGGTACAACCGATACAGACTCTAATATTCATTTGGATCAACTTAGTCTATTATTCATTTGGCTCAACAAGCAAGATATGGGAATTTTATTGTATAGAAAATTTGTATTACCAGGAAGAAATATATCACCAGGAAGATATATTACGAGAATTATTCTACGAATTTATAAAAAATTATCTTGATGAAAGCCTCAAGGAATTTCCTTTCTAGGTAAATTATCTTGATGAAAGCCTTGAGGCATTTCCTCCATCTCATTTCAAGGATCGTACTTAGGGTTTCTTTAGGGCATAAGGCCAAGTTAAAAATAGGGATTAAATCCATTACAACAATACACTCATTATAACTCAACATGTCACTTAGGGGAATAGAACTTGGGTGGGGAGAATTACACTCCATTCCCCAACCACTTGGGTTAGATCCAATTTTTTCCTCGCCAACACCACACAATAGTTTGCTTGAAGACAATGTAACGATAATTAATATAATTAATTAACAACAATTGACAAACCATATGTATGGGAAGAGCATGCCCACTAAGATTTGAACTTTGATCATTGTCACAATAGTTGTTACAAGATACCACAAATGAATTATTGACAAGTAATGTATTATCGACCCTTTCTTACACTACATTTTTCTCTTTTTAATCAAAAGATTCTTTCCTTTATAACTTTATAGTAGTTTATGATTTTTTTATATAAATATTTTAATATTTAATAATAAAATATTTATGAATGTAATATTGCATGAAATGGTAATTAACTTAGATTTTTTTCTTTAAATTTAATTTAAAGTTTTTGAAATTTTGAAAATCATATTTTTAGAATATAATGAGCTTCTATGTCTTGCAACAATAGTTAATGTGATTTGGTGTCCCATTAAGTAGACTTGCGTTCTATAGAAAAAATAGCAAGAAATTAGACTATGGGAAGTTGCAAGTTCAAACCTAGAAATAGTTACTTTAGGTGCCATGAGTGCCACCAGGGGGAGTGTTATTTCATATAGGCTAGAATTAACAAGTCTCGGGTTGGGTGAAGGTGAAAAGGTAATAGAATCCTAAGTGGTAGTTGATTGCTTAATTACAAGGTTACATGAACCGTGGGTGCAATCAGAATCGATTGAAAAATCTGATACAGGTGTGGCACTCATCCCATAATTAGGAATTGGGGATTCAGAACCCTAACCCTAATATCCTATAGTTATCCTATGTAAACAAATTTAGATTAGTAAAAATGAGGTAGAATAATCTGATGAAGAATCCTAGAACCAATTATGAAGAATCTGATTCAGGTGTGGCTAATCCTAGGGTTGGATCTGGTAACTCTGCTTAATTATTATTGTAAAGGGGACTAGAAAAAAAAGATTGTGGAGGTCAATCCGTTGATGGGAAAAAAATAGAAAGAGGAAATGAGTAGGCATGCATGCCATGAATCCTTAAAAAATAATCATAGGAAAAAATGATTTTAGTGGTAATTAAATATTCCTCATGGTTATATATAATATTTTGTGTATACCTAGATGCGAGTGCTCATGAGAATGAGGAAGGTTGGCACAGAGGAGATTGGGCGCGTTCCATTTCAGGTTCCATCCCCTCCCCTACCCACCTCCACATTTAAAACTTGCACTCAACATCCTTTGGTTGCGCTGAAGGACTTCCCTCAGGCTGTGAGTTTGATTCGACGGTTCTCCATCATGGTGTCCATTACTCTGCCTCTATACCAGCATGATAATCCTGAAGAAATAACTTGGTTTCATTGGGATGCAATGAAATACCTCCCTCATTCTACTTATCTAATTCGTAACATATCTGACATGGCATCCATTACTCTGCCTATGTACCCACATGCTCGTTCTGATCTCTGCATCATGATGAGCTGTACTTGTCTTGGATGGCAGTGGATTCTTCATCTACAAAGAATTGGCTATAACAAACTAGACCTAGAGCTCCACAATCCATATTGTAGCAAGTACATTATCGCACAGTCGTAGATGTTCAATTGCAGAGGCTCCATTGTCGGGGTTCTATCATTGAGTTTTCATTGCGATAGTTTCATCGCCTGGGATCATTACAAGCAGCCTCACTTGCACTTGGCACATTGTGATCCCTTCGCAGTGAATGCCTTTGAAAACACCAGCCTTTCTTGTTCTTCACCCTCCTCCTCAGTGATGTGTTCATATGGGAAAGGCATGAATGATGTAGATTGAGAGACTCTCTTCCAGAAGGAAACTCCAGACCACATTTGCGAATCCATTACAACAATGGAGGTTGATATCTATAGGAAATTCAAGCTCATGCTTGGGCCTAAAGTCACCATCTTGAACTATTGGAGGATGAAATTCATTTTAGACCACATTTGCGAATCCATCACAACAATGGAGGTTGATATCTATAGGAAATTCAAGCTCATGCTTGGGCCTAAAGTCACCATCTTGAACTATTGGAGGCTGAAATTCATTTTAGCCAGAGTAATGAGAGAACGAGAAAGATTTGGGGATTATGTGGAGCTCTATGTCAGCACCTTCTAGGAGGATGTTGAACGAGGGTTGGTCCATATGACAAATATCATGTATCTCTTGGAACTACCCTTCCACCACACCAACAAGGACACCAAAGAAGCCGACACCAGCAAGGCCAATGAGGATGATGCTGAATCCAGGAAAATCTAGCAACTCTTGCTAATAATGTTGGTTTTTCTCTCTTGATGATCTTTCTCGGTACTTTTCTCTTCTTTAACTTCTTTATATGTATGAAGTTGCAAATGTATAAAGGTTTGGCAGCAATAGCTATGGTTAGATATTTGGTATGGTCCCTTTTGCACACCTCTCTAATGCAGTTCCATGACCATCGCCTGAATCCATGCTTTTGGAGTCAGCCACGCCTATGTATTTATCTTTTTTCCATTATGTAATCGAAGGACCACCTCTTGCTGATAATATATATATATATATATATATATATATATAGTGTGTGTGTGTATAATTCTTGATTTAATTTAATTTAAATATTAATGTTTAGTAAAGATCAAATTGATGCCCAAAATTGTAAAATGAATACAATAGACAAAGATGACAAGGGAGATGAAAAAATACATACCCAAGGAATGCCTAAAAGAGAGAAAAAGGACCTAAAAGAATGAAAGTGTTAAAAGCACTAGAAAGTGCCAATCAATTAATATGGGGAGTCTTGAAGAAGCTCAAGAAGTAGGTTCCTTTGTTGAGACTTGTCCCTTTGGAGAACCTAAAATAAGAAAATTAAGGAAACATTGTAAAGCACCAACACAACGGAATGGGGAATAATGAATAAGGTTAAGGAGGTGGGCCTTTGGTTATGACTCATTTCTTTGGAGAAACTTTTAACATTAATGCCACAAAGAAATGTGTAATGGGTTTGTAGCCATGGAAATCATTGGGACGGTATATGATACCTCATGAATCTATCATGCAATCTTGTAAGTTGGCCATGGGGCCTCTTCCCACTAGGGTTGGAATTAAGATACAATCAATCTAGCACATGTCGGATTGGGGAAATTTTTTTTAATAAGTCATCGATAAAAGTTGTACATCCTTTGGAGGAAGAGGGAAATGCTGGTTTTTCTCTCTTGATGATATTTCTCAATACTTTTCTCTTCTTTAACTTCTTTATATGTATGGAGCTGCAAATGTATAAAGGTTGGGCAGCAATAGATATGGTTAGATATTCGATCTAGGCCCTTTTTCACACCTCTCTCATGTGGTTCCATTTCCATCGCCTGAATCCATGCTTCTAGAGTTATCCACGACTATGTATTTATATTTTTTCATTATGCAATAGAAGGAATACCTCTTACTGATAAAAATTTAAAAAAAAATTGTGCATAATGCTTGATTTAATTTAATTTAAATATTAATGTTTAGTAAAGATCAAATTGATGCATGGAATTGTAAAATGAATACAATAGACAAAGATGAAAAGTGAGAGGAAAAAATGCATACCCAAGGAATGCCTAAAAGAGATAAAAAGAACCTAAAATAATGGAAGTGTTTAAAGCACTAGAAAGCGCCAATTCATTGAGATGGGGAGTCTTGAAGAAGCTCAAGAAGGAGGTTCCTAGGCTGATACTTGTTCCTTTGGAGAACCTAAAATAATGAAAATGAAGAAAACATTGTAAATCACCAACACAATGGAATGGGGAATAATGAAGAAGGTTAAGGAGAAGGGTCTTTGGTTATGATGGATTGCTTTGGAGATACTTTTAACATTAATGCCACAAAGAAATGTGTAATGGGTTTGCAGCCATGGGAATCATTGGGATGGTATATTACACCTCATGAATCTATCATGTAAGCTTGGAAGTTGGCCACGGGGCCTCTTCCCACAAGGGTTTGCATTAAGATACAATCAATCTAGCACATGTGGGATTGGGGAACTTTCCTTTAATAAGTCATCGATAAAATTTGTACATCCTTTGGAGGAAGAGTGCTAGGAATTTCTGGTCGTTATAAGCCACAAGAGTTTGAAGAGAACCAAGAGAGTTTTTAATGAGGTAAAGTAATTGTCTATCGATCTCATAGCATGAAGAGCATTTGAGTACAAAATGGTCCTTGGTCTCTAGCTCTAAGAAAGAAATTTGGAAAATGTAGTACTATCGATAAATAGGATGATCTACCTTAATGAAAAATCCATGAAAGGAAGAGATGCCCACAACATTTATAAAACAAATCTATAAAATTGTTTCCAATGATTTCATTTTTTTGATAAATATTATTTTATTTATTCAACATATATATTTAATACACTTACTACAACGTTTTTTAAAGGGCCATGTTGCTTTGAAGTGATTTCCTTGTTACATTGAAAAATGAAAATCAATTCCACCACAACATTTGAAACTTGTTTTAAAAAAATGTTGATCATTCCTTCACTTGTAAACTTAGGTCACAAATTCTTTGAACCCTAAAGTATTTGATCCCATGGCCTATAAGCTTATACCAAAAATCCTTCTAGCCTTGATATAGTAATCTAAAATGTATTATATGGTGATTTAAGTTTGATCATTTGAGCATGCTCAATCGACAAAAGCTGAGGGCCATGGAAAATATATCATAAGGGAATGGGAAGCATCCATCATATTGCCATTGTGTAAAACAAAAGCATCCATTAATTGTTTGGAATCCTTCTTGGGCCTTTGGAGTGATTCATGAGAAGAGAGGTTGGTTGTGTTGGTAGGTTTCTTATGCCTTATTATCATCCCATGGAATGGTGATGGGACGGAAGATCAATTTAGAGATCATGGTTGCCTTGCTTAGCCTATTCTTTCATTTTTCATTATCTGACCTCCTTTCTAAGAAAAAGAATAGGAAGAAGAAGGTTAGGGTTACATGGATGAATACAACGAGTCTCTTTGCAAGGGAAAAAAATAGGAAGAAGGTTAGGGTTTACAAAGGTACTAGATCACTATATGATGAAACCATAATCAAGGTTTAGTGAAAAAGCTAGCCATGAGAAATAGAGGAACAAAATAACACAATATTATATTACTAAAACACTTTACACTATTGCAATAACATTCTCTTCTCATTTAAGCAGGTTGCAACGTCTTATTTGTATAAATCTTAAAAGCTAATAACAACCCAACCCTAACTTTTGTAGCCCAAATCACTAAGGTTACTTTATTACACATGTAAGTCTCATTTTCTAACAAAAAGGTGTTAGCTCAATGGAAGAGCATATGTCTTACAAGTAGGAGGTTGGCGGTTCGAGTCCGCCATGCCTGATTATAAATTAATAGATGTTATTGTGGTTTTTGCATTGAATTGATTTTATCAAGTTAAAATATTTTAAAAAAATATTGAGAATTGAGGGATGCTGGTGTATGTTGTTAAGCGAAAATATCCCAAGGAGTTGTTGGACATGGTTGGTTTTCCTTATTATTATATTTAGTGATTTCTTAGCCTCATCCTTTTCTCTACAATGGCATTGTTGTTTGACAAATTTAAAACTCCTTCAATGGGGTGCCTAATGCCATCAAGCCATGTTGTTATCCCTTTATAGGTACTACGAGTTGACTAGTCGAAAACATGACATGTGACCCCAAAGAAATGAGGTCATGTGGTGCCATAAATTGTGAAATTTGGTACCAATAATGTCGCCTGGCCACATAGAACCATAGGAGTTATGGTAGTTGGTCCATATAAACCATGGAATACGCAAAGGATTGTTAAGCATGGTACAGTAGACGTCAGCCTCATGGGGCAAGGAGGTGTGACACTTGGCACCAAACCTTGGCTTTGGAAACCATAGAGTCTTGACATTTGGAACCATAGAAATGATCCCACTTACACCGATGAACCATTCCATGTGGGGAAAAGAGTCATGATTTGTAATGCATGGCATATGAAGTGTTGGTACCATAGAAATATTTACACATGGCACCACAGGACCTTTGTCCATGAGGCATATGAGGTGTTGGTACCATAGATATCTTGACACATGGAATATAGATGTGACAATTAGCACCATATGAGTCATACCAGTTACTTGAAATCATAGGAATGATTCCATTTGATCAATCTCGAAGGTTGTCATGGCGGTGAGCGCGGGAAGCAACAATAGCAAATGTTAGTTGTCAGTGCCCATTGACATTAACCAACCACAATGTGGCTTTTGGCTCTTTCTTATGAATAAAAAAACTGTCACATGCATCATCCCATCATTTTGATTATGATCATGTCACTGAAGCTTGCATCAATTGTGACCTGGTTGACTCTTTTTTATATCTTTCTCCATTCAACTTGTCAAGCCTAGAAAAACTCCAAGTATTGTTATTACTTATGCATGTTAGGGATTGAGATTTTAAGGAAGTATAGATTATTATAAGAATTTGGTAAAAATATGACTAGATATTGAAATTTATATAATGTTATTTCCACAAAGAAATAATGGTAAAAAGATGATTTTAAGGAAACTGTACCCAAAACGTAAAACTGATGTATGTTTTTAGCGATGTAGGAAGGCAACTTGACTGCAACCAAAGTGGTGTAATTGGCACGTAGGAGATCTAGTAATTGAGAACGGTCTCGTAAATATATTATATATATATATATATATGAAACTCAAATTGTTCTGTGCAACCAAAATGGTGTTAGAGTATTGTTTTTCTTTTGTTACAGTACTGTATTTCTTTACTCCTTGTTTCAACATTGTTTTTTGACATTTTTTAGGTATAGTTTGCTTATTTTATATGCTTATAAGAGCTTCTCCACAGTAGATATAATGTTATGCAAAGTTGTCATTTTGACTATTATCTCTTCAGTTGTTTATTTGATTTATACTATTTAAGAAGCATTTTTTTCTATTGAAAAAAAGTAAGTGTAATTAATTTTAAAATTTGTAAAATGAAAAAAAAAATCTAATCTTTTTTTTATATGTGATTTTGAATAATTTGATATTGATTAATTTCAAAACTGTATATTTTATCAAATAATTTGATTTTTTTCACTAAGAGAAGCGAGGTGCTCTCCAGCCTAGTATGGGGGAGATCATCACGTTATGCTAGCTGACATAAATAAAAAATAAAAAATATAAATTACATATTGACTTAAATAAAATATAAAAGAAAAAATTAAATAGCATAGATTCATTTAAAACCCAAATCTATGAAGTAACGAGAGGGATATAAATAGTATAAAAAAGTACATTTCAAGAAATTGGATTCCTCTCGGTGCTTGATAGAACAGGGTTTAAAATGGATCTATGCTAGTTTAATCAATTTTGAGATATAATAATATAGAGCGTCGTGTATAAAGTTTGAATAATTTTACAAAAGAACGTTTTTATTTTTCACACTATTATAATAATATATAAATGATATAAATATTTACATAAAATTTTATAATAATATTATATAAAATAATGAAAACAAAAATTTTATATATTTTTTATAAAATGATATTTTAATATTTAATCATACACAATTCAAAATTAAACACTTTATGTATGTCTAAGTAATAAATTATATGCTCAAATAATAAGCCTTATAATTTATAATTTATAGCTTATCAATTTCACAAAAACATATTTTTAAATTGTTTGGAGAAGAATATGATTATATTTTAAACATATTAATACATATTGCAATGCAAATATGTATAAATGCTAGGAAATACATAATTTATATTAATATATGAATTTGATTAGATTCATAATGATATTTACAAAATAAAAAGTTTTTTCATATAAATTTGATTAGCTTTATAATAATATTTACAAAATAACTTATTTATTTTTTATATATTTTGAAATGTAAAAATATCATATACCATTTTTGGAATTAGCATTAATTGCTTTTGCATGGCTATGGTTGAATGACTATGCCACATTTTTTTATATTTATAAGAACATGGTTATGGTTGAATGGCTAGGCCACCCTTCCCAAACCTCTTCTTACCCCATTTGCAAAACCTTAGCAAGTGCTATGCCTTGTGAACTATTCAATTAAAGTTCTTTTGGCTTTTTTTATTGAAGTATTTAGGGGTTTTCCTAGCTAAAACTCCCTCAATACCTAAATGCAAAAATATGTTCATCATGTAAAGATCTAAATGACATTTCACTTGTTAAGGATAGATATCAATAAAATATTATAGACATTGAATATTATGTTATTTTTTCCTTGTCCTTTTTGAAACAAACACTTGAATTGAATATTATGTACTTTTTTATTACTTTTTTTTAGTCCAAAAATAAAGTTTTCAGTGAATAAATTATGTACTCTCCTCCAACACTCTATCCTCCTCATGGTTGGCTTGACTAGTGACCCCCATGTCCATAATGGTCGAAGATTGAAGACTACCCCCACCAACATGATCATTTGAAGGCTAATATGAGTCTCAAATTTCAATGGGTTGAGCCTTACAGTCCACTTTTATGTCTCTTTCTCCTTTAACCCCCAAGCATTCTCCTTAAGGAGGAAAGTCTGGGTGCCTGCATTAGATGAGGCTAGCTTGTAGCATGGAGGAGGCCCATTTATTGAAGAACTTGCCAGTTAGCTCTTTCACTAGGGCCTTCAGTTTCACATCAAAATTCATTTTCCCCTTTGCCAGGTGTCTAGTCCAATCTTCCAGGTAGTATAGTCTATCAATAAAACTCATTCTGTCATTGTTATCTTCAAGCATTACTATGACACTTTCATAGATAGTTTGGCTCAGGGTATCCTTTGTATACCATAGTGAAGTATGCATCTTGGTGTATCGGGTCCCATAGGTGCAAATGAAGCCCAAATCCTCCTTGAGATGCCTCAGATCTTGAATGAGCTCCTTTGACTCAACACATTGAAGATTATTTTGCATTCGATCCTCCATTGTGCTAAGGTAACAACGACCTTTAGGATTAACTACACCAGTTAATATTGCACTGGCTTTCTATTGCTTGGACATGATGCACAACATATGAGAATGACTCGTGTCAACAAAGTTCTTGCACTTTGTTCTCTTGCTTCTAACCATGGTAGTACGAATAGCTAGTCCTCTAATATTGCAATCAATTTGGATATTATAGGAGCCTTCAAGCTCACCCCCATGGCAATTTTCCAGAATGAATCGGAACTTAGGCCGAGTGTTGAAGCTATTGAGATGAGCTTGGGTGTCCTTCAGTTGGACAAAGATTCTACTACGAGCAGGTAGATTCATAATGCCTTGTAAACGATAGATCATGTTAAAAAATGGAGCGGGAAGGTGGTGATATGTTTGCGCAGGGGTTTTGAAGTATCCCAACCTTGAGATCATGTTTGCATGAGGTTCCCTTAAATATAGAATACAATTTGATCATGTTTGGTGTAGTTCAATTAACTAGAATTTTAAAAATTGCTAATTTTGTTGAATTTTGGATGGGATGTGAAATTCTATTTTCATCATGTGAGGTTTGATGAGGTTGAAACCCCTCTCAAACATTTTAAAACAATTAATAACACACACACACACACACACACACACACACACACACACACACACATATATATATATACATATATGTATGTATGTATATGTATATGTATATTAAATAAATGGGTAGAAAGGGAAACATAATGAAATGAAAATTTTTACTCAAGAGTTTTATATTGTCATTCAAAGTGAGCTTGTGTCACTACCAAGCAAGTTGTCTCATACCTCAAATAGTGACATAATCTATAGGAATCCTACAAATCAGGTTAACTTGACAATGAAGTAGGTTTATACTATTAGCATTAGGTTTCTACATCAATTTTAGGGAAAAATTTTGAATTTTAGTGCCATTTGACCAAATTGCATAGTCCCACATTGAGTTCGTAATATCATCAAAGAGAGGTCACAAGATAATATTATCACATGTGTATTCACCCTACATTCATTTGATAGCAACTTGTGAGTCACCAATGACTTGAACCCTTCAGGTGTCACTATGCCATGCATGTTTGAGAATAAGCTTCAGAGCCCTCAACTCAACTAAATTATTGGATCCTCTACATATCCCTGCCTTAAATTTTAGCCAGTGATGGTTCAATAAGGGAATTGTTCCTCCAACTCCACATAATGACGGGGTCCCTTATGCAGCTCCATGGAACTATAACCGAACCCCAAACTTGTTTATCACCTCTACTATGGGATTTTTTAGAATCTTTACCAGATCGTATTGGATATAGCTATTGAGAATGCTTGTTGAGTATAAAGTGCATTTCAATGGATATATTTATCAACCCTCGACTAAATTCAGGTTTTGGAATAAACCACAATCCCCAAGATGTAATGAGAACTTTAAGACATTATAATATTGTACCAACACTCAAAAAATTATTTGAACCTGTTAAACATCTAATTTCTCCAAAACTTGTTTAGTGTGTAAGAACAAAAAATGAGTAGGTGAATAATATTTTCTTCGCTTTCTTTGCAGACTGAATACCACCTGACCTCATTTTTGTTCATCTTTTGCAAGTTATCCCATGTAAGAAACCTTGTTATTAAGTGACAAGAAATGTTTTAAAACTTGGACTCGGACTCAGTATTGATCGAGGGTCAACCCAAACTCGGGCAACTTTGAACTTAATGACTCGGTTTACTAAGAAATACATAGAATATAATTTGTTTTTATGGAATTTTTTAAAATATTCCAAATATTTAGAGATAAAATATGCAAAGTCTATTCATGTATTTACCATGTGAGGGTGGATATATCAAAAAGACACTGAGTGAAACACCGATGTGAAACAAAATGCATTAGTAACAAATCTTTAAATGGCCTATGGAATCCACAACACAACGCGCTACAAACCTATAAGGTATTTTCCTTCTATATATCATTGATCAACATGATCAATCACGAGACCTATTAGCATAGTTTGAAATGGAATCCTTGGCTTGAGCTATAGTACCATCCTTTTGCATGTCTATTTTTAACATGTTTATATTTTGTAGGTGGCATGTAGTTAAAGAGTAGGGTGATATTTGGTTTCTTTTGATGGTTTGGTGGATGTTGAAAGGGATGATGGACTAATTACCGCACCTTGTGGACTAATCACCATCCTAAGAACATGGAATTAGATTCCCACTCAATGTTATGTGCTTGGTTTAGAAGTTTACTAACATCTACGGTTTTTGGTGCAACGACATTCATTACTTATGAACTATCACTTGACACTAGAGTCCCTTCCTTAATATAAGCCTTCAAACATTTTTGGTAGATAGAGTAGTAGCAAAGTAAAAAAAAATTTACCCCAAGCCTCAAAACTCTTTTTGGAATGCTAACTTTTTGTCATTTGACAAGTGGAATGCCTCTTTTATCCATTCTTCCAGGTCATAGAAATTTTTAACATAACCTTCTTAGCTTATCCAAAATAATTCCTTTTGGAAAAAAAGGAAAGGATCCTCCACTACATAGGGATGGATTCAATCCTTGATTTTACCAATATCACCCTTCCTCCCTAAGACAACCAATGGTTACACAAAATCAAGTCTCTTCTCAACTTTTCAAATAAGCCATACCTATTCCCTTTTCTCATAGTCTTTGGGATTTAAGGTAAAGCATTGCTATTTTAATACCTATTTCAAATTTAATTGTTGATACATGAATAATTTTGAAAAGTATATATCTTTCTCTTTCTCCATCCCAACCAAAGAGATGTATGATTTTCTAATAATCACTAGCATCTTGGTAGCAAAACAATAGAGATCAAGCAATTCTTTTAACTTAGAAGCATCTTGTTTGGATCCATTGCAAAGTAATAAAATATTTTCTACAAATGTAAAATCTTGTAGATAAAGCATAAATCAATATAACAAAAGAAACTGTGTAAACACAATTCATCACCCAAGTTACAACTCTACACAAAACCCCATGTGAATCAGCGTAAGCCTTGAATAGTTTCAATTCACCTTGTCATAAGCTTACATTATCCAAGTTACAACTCTACACAAAACTGCGTGTGAATCAACATAAGCCTTGAATAGTTTCATTTCACCTTGTCATAAGCTTTTGTGAGGTTTATTTTGAGTACCATAACAAACATCATCTTGGTTTTGATTGAATGGAAACCCTCTTGTGCACACCTTGTGCAATAGCAATCACCTCATGGTTTTGTCAAACCGATAGTAAATCAAATTGCTTAAGTTGCCAGGAAACTTAGGTTCGGGGATGGGGACGGTGACACCACTTTTGGAAACACAAGACTTGGTTACGTCGAGGGTACTCCACACAAACACACACACATATAGATATTATTTTCACTTTTTATAATTATAATTTATTAATTATAATACATATGAAATTTATTTTCACTATTTAATAAGTAATGCACTATAACATACTAACTTAAAGTTACTTACTAAATAGTAAAACATGTACGTTGTGTCAAAGTTCATTGATATAAAGTGGAAATTATAGATTAGATTAAGAATCACAAGTCTGAATATGAAAAACCAAGTGGAAATTCAAATTACATATTTGATATTGACTATAGATATGATATATGTCCATTTCCCTATTACATCTAAAATCTTCCTAAAGGTATTTCCAAATATGAAATAGAAAATTCAGAAAACATTGAACAATGAACAACATAGTTGATTTGGCTTCCTGAAGCCATCTTTGATAGGATATATACTTATGCAACATCATTGTCATCGACATCATTGAGGTCCCTGGTCAACAAGCTCTCTAGGTAGGAATCACTCTCAAGTGGAAGCTTCTCCTCATCCATAGCAATTGGAGGTATTTCAACAAGGACATTTGGTTGTATCTCCTTGTCCACACATATGGAATTATCTATGCATTGATCACATATGTTGAAAGGACTCTCCTTGTTGTACCATTGAATGGATGAAACCATAAGTGCTCCAATTCCTCTCTCAAGATGAGGAATGAGTTATGTGCCCAAGTAATTGTATGGTAATGTTAATGGATAGTAAAATTATCGGGTAAGGCAATGCTAAGTATGTAAGATTTAAATTAATACAAAAACAAGATAAGGAACTTTGAATTAGCTACTTTCCCAAGTAATCGTATGGAAAATTGTTGCAACTTAGGAGCATTGACACCATGAATCCACCACCAATGAAATAGATCCTTCTTGTGCCTATCAATCAAAGAAGCATGTGAACTAAAGACACCTCTCCCATAGGAAAATTGGGAAAATTCAAATCATATCTCATATGCCTCTTCTACAAGACCATATCTTTTTTTTTAATAGCAATCATGACTCCTTTCACTGCCTCTCTATCTTGGGAATGAGGCCTCCTTCTTGTTGTGGGATCATATCGTTTTGTATTATTTGCATAGGCTTCCATATGAAAAAGGGGGTTCTATTTACTCCACTTCCCATTTATAAATGATTTCAATTGTGACCATAAAGTAGGATCTTTTGGATTTGTGATGGATTTCATCCTCTCACATGTAGAGTCCATGTTCTCATAAATATCACCTAGACATGGACCAACTATGTTTTCATAGTGAAGCATGGCACATATTGGCTCTACAAATTCCACAACAAATTTGACATCAACCCAAAAATTATTATCCGCAGTCAGTCTCTTTAACTCCATAACTACATCTAAGGTAGATAGTCTCCAGTGGTCCCATATCTCTGGAATTTGTGGTAGTTAAGGCCCTTGTCATCTCCATAAGCCTCATATGCATACTATAGTAAGTGGAAAATTTGGTATCAATTGGTTTAAGAAGATCCATTTTTGCATGCCTACGATAAATGGCTTGTGAATGGTGGTAGTTGCATATTTGAATTTTACGGCCATTCTCAATTAACACTTGAGTCTATCCAATTTTCCCAATGTCTTTCAATGCATTAGTCAAAGAATGTATTACACATGGAATCCATAAAATATTTGTGGGGAACATTAAGAATTCATAAATAAATACAAAATAGATTTATGCAGTCATTTATGAATAAATATTAAAAATTGGAAAAAAAATGAGGCTTGGAATGAAAAATCAGAAATTAGACTTGTCACTAACCTCTACGCGTTTTGGACCATCATCTTGGTTGCCTTACAAATTGGAGCTGCATTAGTAACAACTTGAACAACATTAGATGGCCCCACTTCTGAAATAGCATTATATAATTGGTCTTTTAATAACGAGGTGTTCTTTTCTTGACCAAAACAAATTAATGCTCTTTAGAAAATATGGGCCAAAAATGGAAGAGACGATGATACTTATGAATGGACAATTCTAACAATTAGTCCAAGTTCCAACCATTCATAGCAATGGAAAATCCTTTTACACTCCAAGATGCCTTAAATGACGCAATCACATTCTTAAGACGTGCTTTCTCCTTATCCACCACATAGTTCCAAGCTTCTCTTAACTAGGTGCATTTACCATGCAAGTCCATCGTTAATGGCATAGACCATTTGCTAAAAATACGATGAGCTGGATGCATTGAAAGGAATGACACATGTAAGAAAAATTATTTCTATTGCAAGTTCAATGCCCTCCTTGCCTTTTACATCAAACGTGTCATAAATGTCACGAAGTTTAGGTTTCTTGTTGGTTGACTTGTACTGTGTTTTGATGTTTTTGATGGCACACTCCCATCACCAAATTGAGCTTCATGATCATAGGGCATGATGCTTTTTGTTGCGCCTGGGATATAACTCTTAAATGACAATTAAATTAATGTCTTTATGGCAGGTTTCTCATTACCAGTGTTTACAGAAAGTTTCTCATAACAGTTTACCACGGTTTACTTATGTGATTGCTTTGATGAAGTATATAAAGCATGATTGGGATATATAATAGAGTGAATTGTCTGTAAAAACTGAGACTAGTCATATAATCTCTCCTTCTTAGTTAATAAACTTTAATACTTTTCCTGCATAAATGTTTCCCCTCTGAATTTCATGCTCGTGTTTTTATGGTGTTGTTCATTATGTTCATGCTCGTGTATTAAAAGTGTTGCTCATTATGTGATTGTGTAATGTATCTATCAATTAATAACAATTCATGGTATCAGAACGAGTGTGAAGAGAGACACGTTGTTTGGATGTAGAAAGAGACCCACGCTGAAAGCTAGAGAAGAATGTGCTTGCAGTAGTTTGCAATTGCTGTTGGAGCTGACTGTGGGTAAAGCGGAAAGTTGTTGGCAGGTGCAGGAGCATGGAGAGTGTGTTGAACTGCACGTGGAGGATTTCCTGTAAATAAATTGCGTGGAGCCATCCTAAATCATGTGAAGCTTCCTGGAGTCTGCATGATCGTTGGAGACCAGTCGCTGCTTGGACATCCGTGAAAGAAACCAGCCTCTTCTTGTAGAGGTTGCCACCGTAAGGAGGAAGAAGGCGTAAGGTAGAAGAATTCATTTAATGCTAAATTCAAGAGTTATTATATTGAAAGGGTGTGTTTTTTTATGTTTTGTGTCAAATGAATCTACAATGACTCTGCCTGCAGATTATTTCATTTAGGAATCATTTTAATACTAAAAAAAATTACCTCTTGAAACATGATTCATTTGTAAAGTTTAAGTGAGTTGTTTATCTTCCATCATATTCACCAGTCTTAGTTTAAGATCTAGGCGAGCCAACAGATTAAAATATAGAGTTTGAATGCTTACTCTTTATTACTTCACCCAAAAGGGTGTATTCGTTTTTCTTAATTATGAGACCTGCATCTGAGCTCGCTCTTTTAGCTCTATCAATCTTAGAGCTCGCAGGTTCCCACCACAAATTAAGGATATGATCTGCAAAAAAGTTATCTTCAAATTAGGGATGTGATCTGCAAAAAAGTGAGCTTTGAAGCTTGCAAACCGTTGAGGCAACAGTTGAAGGCAACCGTTGAAGAGACCCTACCGCCACCGTCAGAGGCAACAGTTGAAGGCAGCCGTTGAAGAGACCCTACCGCCACCATCAAAGATAAGGAGAAGGGCCTTGAAGACAGCCGTTGAAGAGACCCTACCGCCACCGTCAGAGATAAGGAGAATGGCCTGGACCATTGCTTGGTCGTAGAGATATATATTTTTAAAAAAATATTCAAGCGAGGATTATAATGTCTTGATGGGGAGAATTTTACTGCTTTTTTGTTCGGTATATTATTTTCAAATTTCTCTCGTTCAACCTTCAATCTATGAAGAACTTTCTCTAGTTCAACCTTCGAAACCTTGAACCTTGTCGATCGGTCTTTTATTATCTTATTCCGAAACAAACCTTGGGAAGTGGGATGTCATGTGAACTATTTTTGCAATGTTCACCCTATTGTCATCCGTATACACTCCTTTAAAAGTCCTCAAAAGTGGAGGCATCCTTATTCTCTACCCCTTTTATTCTGTTTGACTTTTTGTTTGGGGATGATATGTAGTGCTTATTCCGAAACAAACCTTGGCAAGTGGGATGTCATGTGAACTATTTTTGCAATGTTTACCCTATTGTCATCTTTATACACTCCTTTAAAATATTCTATTTCAAGTTTGTCCAAGTCCTCAAAAATGGAGGCATCCTTATTCTCTACCTCTTTTTATTCTGTTTGACCCTTTGTTTGGGGATGATATGTAGTGCTAAGGTTTAACTAGTACCCTGAAGTAGTCCTGCTATAAAATCTATAGAGATATTAGTCCATAGTTGTGTTGGGATCGATAGTAGTTGTAGTGTGCTTGGCGTTTTTATTGTATGACCCTGTCTAAAAGTAGACAACAAGTCCGTTCCGAAATCGTATCGAACCGGAAGCTGAAAGTGGCTAAGGAAAGCACTAGCCAAATCCCAGAAACTACTAAAGGCAGCAGAAGGCAATTCAATATACCACTTGGCCGCCGTACCTGTCAAGGTCCTCTGGAATAGCCTCAATCTAATTGAATCCTCATTCAACGAATTGGAAGAACACCATAAGTGAAAAGTGGTGGCATGTGCCCCGGATCTTCACCAGTTTTACCTTCGAATTTAGGGATATCCGAGGGCAACTTGGCGGGAACAGGTGGCCACAAAGGGTCATGCCTCACCGGGTCATTCATCAATTTTGATAAGTCTGGCAAGTTTAAAGTTGTCAGAAAAGGAAGTTTGGGCCTAACCGGGGCACTAGATGTGCCAGCTTGGGGATTAGAGGGACCTGCCCCCGAATGCCCATGGGAAAAAGTGGGGTTGCCCCCAGCCATCGGATGTGAAGTGGGAAGGTTGCTTTGAAACAGATTCCATTCGTAAGCCACAAGATTTTGGGTGGGAGGTGCAGTGTAAGTGGTTCGGGCCGTCCCCATAGAAGCAGGGGTCCGAAAGACTGGAGCAGGTATCCCTCCGCTAAACAACGAAAAGGGAGAGCTCGTGTATGGGACTGAAATAGGGGTTTGGAAGCTTTGCCCATAGGAGGTGTTGCTCCCAAACTGCACTTCTACATATGAAGGAGATGGAACTACATATGGATTGGATGGGGGAATATGCCCCCCATTCCAAGGATATCCTTGGACAAATGCCAAGGATCCAACCGGACCACTCTGGGTAGTGTAAGGGAAGGAAGAAGGAATGGTTGGTATACTGGGGATCCCAGCAACCACGTCACCAGAAGTACCTCCTATATGGGAGTGAACCGGTGGTTGAACCACCCGGCTCGCTGGAGTTAAAGGTGTAGAAGGCAAACTAGATCTAGGGGCACTAACCGAGGGAGGTAGTACCCCTTCAACCGGAATGGTTGAGGTGAAAACAAAAGGACTTTCTTCTGCCGAAGACATGTTCCTACCCACAGGGACACCTAGTACTGGTGAATAAAATGGTCTAACCTGCACGATCACGGGATCGTTTAAATCAGTCAAGGGGGAGTTAAAATTTCTTGCAAACTCGTCAGTCTGCAATTCTTCTATCTCAACTGTATCAAGATTGAAACGGTTAGCAATGAGTTCTGGTTCACCAAGAACTTCACTTATTCCTACAGGTTCAAATGAACCCTCTGTGTCTAATCTCCGCCTTTGAGGTAAAGGTGGAGGCTCCAATGCAGTGATAGGAGGAAGGTTTCTTAACCTTCTTGACCTTCTAATAGGTTGGTCCTCCAGAATTAAAAATTTAACAAATCACACCCTAATGCCAACTAAACACATGCAAATCCACAGAGCATACACTAAAAAAAAATTCCTAGAGTCTCAAGCAATCAAACCAGGGTAACAAGATATACTTTCCCGAAGAAAGTTGATGAACGATTACTTGGCGTCCTTAAAGAGGTTCTTAGGCACAAGCGGAGGAATCACCCACCGCCCTCCTACACTTTCAACAAGGGTTACCTTCCAAGCCCGTTCAAGGTGAACCAAAAATAACCTTCTGGTTTACCTAGGTATGAACCCTAAAAGACAAGAGACTAAAGGATACCTTGGCAATACCAACAGTTTAGGGGGACAGTCGTCAGCTGAACTTGTACGCATGGGCAGGATAGCTGAGCCCGAAACTCTATCTAGGACAGAATCCCCAGATGCGCAAAAGTCCTAGGTTATGTTTTGACAAGGATTCAGAGGGTTATCTCCTCTGTCCAAGCCTCCACGCGGCCTAGTGCTTAACTCCCATTTGAGAGGAGATTCCTAGATACAGTGATAGAGCCAAGGATTTACCTAAAGAAAGGTCCACTACGTCTGAGTTTATAACTTGTGGGAAGTTTACACTCCCTAGCCCACAAGTCTAGCCTAAGCTAGTAGGTGAAAGGCCCCTAAAAAATAAAAACTTACTAGTAAATTTTAATTTATGTGTTTATTTTAGAGGGCTGTTCTTTACTCAAGAGGTAATGGAGTGGTATACTGTATGGTGTTTTGACTCAAACAAGAAATAAATGAAAGTAAAGGTGTATTCAAAGCAAACTACTACTATAAAACAAACTTTTTTTCATTTTTCAAATATGTATTGATGAATTAAATGCAACAATAAGAGAAACTAAACCTATATTTTTGTATATTTTGAGATTATATTTTTAAAATGAAACAAACACTACTTATGCAAAATCACAATGCAAAAGATTAACTATGTTTTCTTTTCATGTTTAAAAATGCTCAAAAATCTACTATGCATCTACAATGCACTCTACTTGAGTAAACTTGAAACTTACAAATTGTATAAAAGCCACAAACTGAAGCAAACAGGCTGACAGAACCAAAAGACAACCACTAAAGGAAGGCTAGGAATCCTAGCTTGGGTGCAAACAATGACAAAGAATCACTGCAGACTTGCAAAGGCAAGTGACAACCAGCTACTGTCAGAAGATAAAATGGAAGAAAAAACAAATCCCAAGACCCTGATCACTGATCTGGACTAAGACACTTTAACCCACAACCCAAACAGGCCAAAATACTTCAGGATGCAAACAATAAATAAATCAAGCACAAAAGACTCAAGGGCTTTCAAGAAGCACGAAGTGTGATCACTTGAGGCATTCAGACAAACTCTACAGCATTCTTAAAGAAAATCTTCTCAGAAAACAGGGATTATACCAAGAAAAAGAACAAGCAAACTCTTACTTAAAAATCCCAATTTCCAGGAGTATTCGCGACTGTGTATAAGAGCAAGTCGTGAATGATGCGCGACTATCTAGTATTACAACCCGCGAATGCAAACCTTTATTCGCGACTGTCTAGAAAGACAACCCGCGAATGGGTATAAAAAATTTCTCAAAAAAAAATCAAGAAAAAACCCAATACTTTCAAATGCTGAAGCAAATAATAACCAGGATAAAAATCACAAACAAACTCACAAGAAAAACTGGTCAGGACGACAGAAATGACCTACAGTAGTCTAGGCTAATCCCCAGCGGAGTCGCCAGTTCTGTTGTATAGGATTATGCACCTAATAACCATAGGTCTGGGGTTACCAACATACTCAATTACTTGCAGACAGTTGACTTCTAAAGTGCAGAATAGGAAATAGGAGGGTTAGAAGGACTTACTTGTTAAACGAAGGTCGATCCTTGCTTATCCTCTTCCTCTCTGTTCCACTTCCAAAGTCTTTAGGATTGCTCCTCTTTCACCTGTCAAGAAACACTCTTCCAGATACAAGATGATTCATGTACATATAAGCAGGTTAGATAAAACACATATTATACTGAAATATAAACATTTATCCAATCACAAGACATGAAACACATATGGAAGAAGTAATCTCTTTATTATCAATAATGGAAAGAGTTAAGGTTACAACCCAGCGTTTGAGACAAGAACTCCTCTGCAACCAAAGGATTTTGAGTTTCACTGCTCCAAAGGCTTCTGTAAACAATCCACCAGCATAACTTTGCTCTCCAAATGTATATATCAACACCCTCCCCAAGGCCTGTATTTATATGGGTGAAATAAGGCAGTTCTCAAAGGTTGGGAAAGTTGTAGCAGTTAAGGAAATTAAGTTAAATAACTTAACTAATCTCCAATCAGCGAGTGTTTTTATGTTTTAATGTTTGAGACATATTCGCGGGTATGTAGTAGAGCAACCCGCGAATGATTCGCGACTTACCATAAGGGAAACCCGCGAATACATGGATTCGCGACTTGTAACAACCGAGACTCGCAAGTGATACGCGAGTTGTATAGAAGGATAGTCGCGAATACATCTCAACATAGCCAAATGACAAAGTAACTAGGTGGATGGTGAAAGAATGTATTTCATAATAAACCAAGCTATAGTATTTTGGGCAGACCTCTATCCATAAGTGTCATTTTGTGTGCCAACATGAGGGATGTCGGCACTCGGACGGAGAGGTGCCATTCAGGTGTATAACAATAGGGTATGACAAAATGTTGGTCTTTGGTAAGTGTCATAGGGTATGACACAATTTTGGATGTTTGTTTTCATATCCTCCGTAAAGAATGAGTGCTTATCTCTTTCATATATTTATGAAAGCTAGAGTGAATTATTGTAGGTGATGAATGCAACTCCTATAAGACCCTTTGTTTTGTTTTATGATAGAATTATTTAGTAGAAAAATTCACTCTCAATGTATCTTGGTGTCATGTATACCATTTAGTGTTGAAATATTGTAACTTTGAAGAATATTCTATATGTATATTTTTGTGATCCCCGATGGTCCTACCGGGAGAACCACTTGTATTACATTGTACCCTGATGCTCCTAATCGGAAGAACTAATAAGAGTCATGAGGTAGTCCCCTCTAATTGTAAAGGTGGGCCATCAGCACCCCAGTGTGGTTACTTGAGCCTACATGTGTAACTCGAGCCTACATGATTTAACTCAAGCCTACATGTCAAATGAGTTAACTTAAGTGAACGGATGGATATAAATAGAGGTGTAGTGCTCCTCATTTGAGACACACACACTCTCACTTGTGTAGCACATTAGTGGAGAAGAGAAGGCTGGAGAAGGAGGAGGATCAAGCTTTGATCTCCTTGTTGGTTTTATCTTTTATCTTTTTGGGGCATCTATATTGAGGAAGCTTTTGCTGGGTTTTTCTCTTTAGGGTTTTCCCAGGATAAATCTTTGTGTTCTTTTTTTTATGGTTGTGCTTGTCTATCTTTCAGTGATCCTGTTTATATGCTTTTGTCATGAAAATGAAATGAAATACTGATGCCTTAGCTAAGCATATGAAAATTTAACATTTAGGAGGGTTTGGATATTCTTAAAGCCTTTGTTTGATTTATACTATAGTGTCATTTTCTATCCATTCTCAACAAGCTTTCTTGAGAGACATGAAATTACTGTTGAAAATTCATGGTTAGAGGAGTTTTTAACATAAATAGTAAAAATGCATGAGATTTAGAATAATAATTATTCACTGCGTTAGTCACTACATTAACGTTGGTCCTTGAGAATCATCAAATGCCAAGTGTAGTAACTACATGATAAAACAATGTCAGGGTTAGAGGATAGTCACTACGTTAATGTTGGTCTTTGAGAATCATCAAATGCCAAGTGCAGTAACTGCATGATAAAACAATGTTAGGGTTAGAGGATAGTCACTACGTTAACGTTGGTCCTTGAGAATCATCAAATGCCAAGTGAAGTAACTGCATGATAAAACAATGTCAGGGTTAGAGGAGTTTTTAACATAAATAGTAAAAATGCATGAACATGTAAACTGAGATTCAGAATAATAATTATTCACTGCGTTAGTCACTACGTTAACATTGGTCCTTAAGAATCATCAAATGCCAAGTGCAGTAACTGCATGATAAAACAATGTAAAATAGATATCACCAGTGAAGAATCATAAGCAATATTTGAATAAGCCTTATACCAGTAAAGAATCATAAGCAATATTTGAATAAGCCTTATACCAGTAAAGAATCATAAGCAATATTTGAATATTCATTATACCAGTAAAGAATCATAAGAAATATTTGATTAAGACTTAAGCAATATTTGAATAAGCCTTATACCAGTAAATAATCATAAGCAATATTTGAATAAGCCTTAAGCAATATTTGAATAAGCCTTATACAAGTAAAGAATCATAAGCAATATTTGATTAAGCCTTAAGCAATATTTGAATAAGCCTTATACGGTAAAGAATAATAAGCAATATTTGAATAAGCCTTATACTGGGATTTCAGATTTGAATGTGTCGTCCTTGAGAATCATTTAACATAAATAGTAAAAATACATGAACATGTAAACTCATAAGCAATACTGGTATGCCTTATACCAATAAAGAATCATAAGCAATATTTGAATAAGCCTTATACCGGTAAAGAATCATAAGCAATATTTGAATAAGCCTTATACTCGGATTGCAGATTTGATTGTGTCATCCTTGAGAATCATTTAACATAAATAGTAACTATGCATGAACATGTAAACTCAGATTCAAAATAATAATTATTCAGTGCGTTAATGTTGGTCCTTGAGAATCATCAAATTCCAAGTGCAGGTCCTTGAGAATCATCAAATGGCAAGTGCAGTAACTGCATGATAAAACAATGTAAAATAGATATCAACACTAAAGAATCATAAGCAATATTTGAATAAGCCTTATACCAGTAAAGAATCATAAGCAATATTTGAATAAGCATTATACTCAGATTTCAGATTTGATTGTGTCATCCTTGAGAATCATCAAATGCCAAGTTTAGTAACTACATGATAAAACAATGTAAAATAGATATCAACGGTA
The DNA here is from genome assembly GCA_001517045.1 of Pseudotsuga menziesii. Taxonomy (NCBI): domain Eukaryota; kingdom Viridiplantae; phylum Streptophyta; class Pinopsida; order Pinales; family Pinaceae; genus Pseudotsuga; species Pseudotsuga menziesii. The sequence continues at coordinate 130,784 of LPNX010750860.1, forward strand.
AAGAATCATAAGCAATATTTGAATAAGCCTCTTATACTCGGATTTCAGATTTGATTGTGTCATCGAAGAGACAAGTCAACTAAAAAATAATTTACGTACCTTGAGAGAGAGCCTAAGAGGGTTAAGGAAAAATCATAGAAAGCCTAAGAGGGTCAAGGCAAAAAAATACTGACTCAGACTTCTTAGTCAACAAGCACATTTATAGCCAGTACAATCATGTAGACAAAGGAAACACAATCATGATGAGTAAGGATGCAGTCACATAGTGTATAGACACACGGTCATACTTTGCACATTCATGCTTTCATGGTCAGGCCGGAAAACCACAATTCACACATAAAGTAAAGCTCACGATCATGCTGGGGAAGACCCGACAGTCCATACAAGAAAACATATCACGGTCACGCTCGGGAAGGACCCATAGTTCACCCAAGAAAATAGACTCACGATCATGGTTAAGGAAAACACCACAATTCACATTATAATACAAGCTCACGATCATGGTGGAGGAAAACAAAACAGTTCACACAACACATATATACCCACAGTCACGCTAAGGAAAAAATGGGTGGAGTCACGGTCAAGACCACGCGGAGGAACCCATGGTATAGGGCCATGGACAAGCTGTGCAGAGACCATGCGGGGAACCCACAGGAAAGGGCCACAGACAAGATTGGTAAAGACCAAACAAATGAGCCTAGGGGAAAGGGCCACAGACAAGCTGGGCAGAGAGAACCCAGTTTAGTCACGCACAAAACATGAAGCCACAAGATAATTCGGTATAGAAGCCATGGGTCAACTGTGGAGTAGCAAGCGTGAAGAGTCACGTGGGAGGTAAGCCACGATCACGCTGTGGATCAGAGCCATCACGTGGGATGAAGATAGAACCATGGTCATGATGTGGAGAAGTGGCGTTGAAGAGTCACGCGGGAGGTTAAAGTTAGGTGATACCTTCACCCATTTCTTTAAAAAAAATCTTCCAAAAAACAATAAATGAAAGTGAGTTTCTTTTAATTTCTTTCTAGATTACTCTCTCAAATCTTTGACCATCGCTTTGGGTCCTTCCATTCCTTCATGTAGAAAATAAGTCCATTGCATCTGAATTCTATTGGTTGGTGGATAATTTCTAACCTTGCATCACTCTAGGATAGGCTATGTGTTTTTCCAGTAAATAACATGAATTATGCAAGGCTAAAGAGGACAGTCAACGTGGGTTAGATTTCTCAAGTATTGATGAAGGTGATTAATGTGAGAGGCAACTAAGGATACCTAGGAAAATATCAAGAGTTAAATCGGTTAAAGAGGACAGTCAATGTGGGTTAGATTTCTCAAGTACTGATCAAGGTGATTTATGTGATAGGCAACTAAGGATACCTAGGAAAATATAAAGAGTTAAATCCAAGATCCTTAGTTGGGCTAAGATAATCTAAGTCTACTTTTGTATCTCTTTCTCCTTTCACCCCCGAGCGTTCTCCTTGAGGAGGGAAGTCTGGGTGCTTGCAGTAAATGAGGCTATCTTATAGCATGAAGGAGGCCAGTATATTGAAGACCTTGCCAGTGAGCTCTTTAGCTAGGGCATTTAGTTTCACATCAAAATTCATCTTCCCCTTCGCCAGGTGTCTGGTCCAATCTTCCAAGCAGTTTAGTCTATCAACCAAACTCATTCTATCATTGTTAGCTTCAAGCGTTCCTACGACACTTTCATATATAGTTTGTCTCAGGGGAGACTTCATATACCATAGTGAATTATGCATCTTGGTGTATCGGGTCCCACAGGTGCAAATGAATCCCACTTCCTCCATGAGATGCCCCAGATCTTGAATGAGCTCCTTTGACTGAGGACATTGAAGATTATTTTGCATTCGATCCTCCATTGTGCTAAGGCGACAACAACCTTTAGGATGAACTACACTAGAGAATCTTGCAATGGCTTTCTCTTGCTTGGACATGATGCACAACCTATGAGAATGTCTCGTGTCAATAGGGTGCTTGCACTTTGTTCTCTTGCTTCTAGCCATGGTTGTACCAATAGCTAGTTCTATGATATTACAATCAATTTGGATATTATAGATTATTTTGCATTTGATCCTCCACTGTGCTAAGGAGACAACAACCTTTAGGATGAACTACACCAAAGAAGCTTGGAATGGATTTCTCTTGCTTGGACATGATGCACAACCTATGAGAATGTCTCGTGTCGATAGGGTGCTTGCAATTTGTTCTCTTGCTTCTAGCCATGGTTGTACCAATAGCCAGTTCTATGATATTACAATCAATTTGGATATTATAGGAGCCTCGAACGTCACCCCCATGACACTTTTCTAGAATGAATAGGAACTTAGGCCGAGTGTTGAAGCTATCAAGATGAGCTTGGGTCTCCTTCAGTTGGACGAAGACTCGACTACGAGCAGGCAGATTCATAATGCCTTGTAGACGATCAATCATGTTCAAAATTAGAGCAAGAAGGTGGTGGTATGTTTGCACGAGGGGTCTGAAGTATGCCAATCTTGAGATCATGTCTACATGGGGTTCCCTTAAATATAGAAGATGACGTGATCATGGCGGTCACCTAGTGGAGGTTGGCATGATTCACGTGTTTGCTTGTCAAACTTAATGCGTGGTGGGCATGTTCCTCCTGGAACCCGTCGCGGAGGATTCTTATTACATTTTAAATATTAATGTATTTTTTTTTAATATTTCCAATGTAATATTATTACACCCATTCAAAATTTTTAAATATTAAATTTCTTACATACAATGCATAAAAAAAAGAAATGTCTATTCAAAAAATGATAATAATTTTGATATGTGATTTTGAATAATTTAAAATTGATTCATTTAACTACATTTTATTATTATATGTGATTTTGAATAATTTGAAATTAATTAATTTTACAACAATATTCATATAAAATAATAAAATAAATTAACTTTTACAACTACATTCATATAATTATATATTAATATATAATCATTTATAGTAGTATATAAATTTGATTAACTTCATAATAATATTTATAAAATATAAAGTTTTTTTCATATATATATTTGATTAGCTTTATAATAATATTTACAAAATAATTAGTTTTTTTTCATAAATTTTGAAATGTAAAAATATGATATATCATTTTTGGAATTAACATTAATTTCTTTTGCATTGCTATGGTTAAATGACTATGCAACATTTTTTTTTATATTTTATATTTATAAAAAAATGGCTAGGTCATCCTTCACAACCTCTTCTGACCTCGTTTGCAAAACCTTAGCAAGTGGTGTGCCTTGTGAAATATTCAATTAAATCTCCTTTGACTCTTTTTATCGAAGTATTGAGGGGTTTTCATAGCTAAAACTCCCTTAATACTTAAATGCAAAAATATTTTAATCATGTAAAGATCTTAATGGCATTTCACTTTTAAAGAGAGATTTCAATCAAATATTATGGACATTGAATACTATGTTTTTTTTCCTTGTCATTTTTGAAACAAACACTTGAATTGAATATTATGTGACCCCATATCCATAACGGTCAGAGATTGAAGGCGACCCCCACCAACATGAGTATTAGAAGGCTAATATGAGTTTGAAATTTCAATGTGTTGGGCTAATAGCAGTACTAGCTGGAAGACGAAAACCAACAAGAAAAGAGACCTTTCACAAATGTTGAATCTGGAATGCTCCTCCTCTAATGTTAAACACTAACAATCTACTTTACAATTTGTTAACACCTTTTTTTTTCCTCACCAAAATGCAGATTTGCCAAAAATAAAATAACACTGAAACCTTACACAAGCATGGAACTGCTCTTCTCCTACATAAAACGAAGATGAGTTTCCAGGTTCCCACACAGCCTTCCTAAATGCAATTAATTGGGTTTACAATAAAAAATTTCCTTAATTTACCAATTATTCAATCTATCACAACGTTTTTCGCTATTATCGATTCTTGATTAACGAAATCTAGCTCTGAAATGATACTCTGTCCTATGCAAAATGTGTATTATGTATTTTTTCTTTCAAAGGCATATGTTAACTTCTCACAGGAAATTTGACCAATAATTTAATAATGATATTAAAAAGAAATAATATTTCTCTCAACGTTCATACAATGCTGAACAGAGGTAGCGTTTGGAAAGCCTCAAATTTCATCACACAGGCAAATTAAATCTCAACCAACTATGACAGGAACACACGGTCTATAGAGTTTTTCATTTTAATAGCTGCATCTATGGGCAAATCATGAAGCAAAAATAGGAACCCGAAATTGAACCACTCACAAACTACAAATACTGTAGCAGTTTGCCAGAAATTCCATAAATCAACAAAGGAAAACTCCCAGTTGTATTTAACTTCCAAATATTCTTGATTTTAAAACATATCAATACTTGCAGATGCATTGATTTCATGATCCGTTTCTCATATTCAGTGAGGCGTTTACACATTCTTGGTCTTCTATGAGATGGTTTTCTTTTTTTTCTCTTTCTCCCTCAAAAACTAAATTCCCCCCAAAAGAAAAATTCCCACATTAAAACCAAAAACCCTCTTTCCAAAAAACAAGGAAACTACCTTAACTAGGAAACTATGTTTACTGTTTTTTTATGTTTTAATTCCAATCTTTATTTAAAATATAACTATCTCCTAACTAGATGTCCAAAATATTTGCTTCATCTTCCGCATGTGACCAATCCATCACATTGCTAAGCCTTTTGTTGAAATGCCTCCCTAATGCACCTGCATTAGGCTTCCCAAGAGAGAAAAATTTATGAGCTCCTGTGCATAAGATCTTCCATAGAATGATCAGCTTGCTGCAGTGCTGCTTCATCCATCCAAGTAGAGTATTCCATTAGACGATCTTTCCATTTTACCAGATATTCTAAATATTCCTTCTTCCTAGTTTTCTTGGTAACACGTGTATCCAAAATATGTTCATCCTCAAAATTAGTTGCCAGAGGAATTTTTTTCATCCATTGTTGTTCTTTGTATTCATTGTGGTCAATATTACCAGAAGTTTGAATTGAATCACCAGCAGTGTAGGAATACAAATCGGCTACATTAAAAATGGGTGAAATGACAATGTCTAAAGGTAGCTCCAGCTCATAAACATTCGCTGAAAACTTGCGAAGAGCCTTACAAGGTCCTATCTTCTTCATTTTCAACTTGTTGTACTCTCCCTTTGTAAACCTCTCCTTTCTGATATGGGCTAGGACCATGTCTCCCACTTCAAAGTTCACCTCTTTCCTGTGCAAATCTGCTCGCTGCTTATACCTATAGCTTGTGTCTTGTAATCCTTTCTTTACTTTCTCATGCAATTCACTTAGGGCTATTTGAAAATCCTCTCCATCAGAACCTCTACATTCAAGATTTCCTAAGTCTCTTAGTTCACAAATTCCTCTCGGATGCATGCCATACACAATATGAAATGGACTCTTTCCTATACTTCTATTTGGTGAGTCATTATAGGAAAACTCAGCTTGGGCTAATACATGATCCCATTGCTTGGGTTAGTCACCTACTAAACTCCTCAACAAGTTACCCAAACTCCTATTTACAACCTCTGTATGTCCATCAGACTGTGGATAATAAGCTGAGCTAAAATTTAGCTTAGTTCCTAGATTCTTCCACAAAGTCCTCCAGAAATTCCCTATGAATCTTGTGTCCCTATCATAAATTATACTCTTTGGTAATCCATGCAACCGAACAATCTCATTAAAAAACAAATTAGCCACATGGGTAGCATCACTAGTTTTATAACATAGAATGAAATGAGCCATCTTTGTAAATCTATCCACTACTACAAGGATTGAATCATTACCTCGTTGAGTAGGGATGATTTTAAGAACCCCCCCTAGATTTATATGTATAAAAAATGGGCGAATCTCTCTGATATATAGGAAAATTTGAAGGCGATTTTATCAATAATATAATATGTATATATGAAAAATTTGGTGAATCTTTCATTTTATTATACAATGTTGTAAAATCCTCGCGAATCTTTCATTTTATTATATAATGTTGTAAAATCTTGGCGAATCTTTCATTTTATTATATAATGTTGTAAAATCTTGGCGAATCTTTCATTTTATTATATAATGTTGTAAAATCTTGGCGAATCTTTCACTAAGTTATAAGATATTGTAAAATATTGGTGAATATTTAACTTCATTATAAAAAATTGTAAAAACTGGCGAATCTTTCACTGATTTATAGAATATTGTCAAAATAGAGAAACAACAACATTAGTCAAATAACATGAACCACATCATGATCAATAGAACATGTAGACTCATAAGTAACAACTAGAAGGTGTCAGTGAAACACAACTGCACTGACTAGATTCAGGGCAAGTGGGGACTCCACTTGTTATCTCGTCCCTTAATGGTCCCGTGGACATGTGGGGACCTGAATCTTGACAAACTGATAAACTGATAGAATCATACATTATGCTCGAACTTGGCCTCCACTAGCCAATTATGGTCATGGAGGCTAATATGAGTATGCATTGTAATTATGCCAATTGATTACTGCATTAGATGAATGTTGGTCTCGTGACAATAGGTATCCTACGATCAATGCATAGGAACCTAGTGCATAGACCATTTTTTTCTTCACTTAGCTATAGTAGAGCTCGTTTATTTTTTTGAATAACAACAAGTATTTGCAAAGAAAATTTACAATTAGCGTAAAAGAATAGAAAAATTGAAGACATTTAATTCATGCAACTAAAAGTTAATAAAATAATCTTTTCTCAAACCCTAAAACCAACCTTGATTCAAGCTACAAAAAAGGATTAAATCAAGCATCGAATGAGAACTAGAAGCATTCAAAGGACTTAACACAACATTTAACCAAAATACACACGAACTTCAAAAATCGACAAAATGCTTCAAACAAAAGCAATAAACAAACCATAAAAAATTGTCAATATATTCGTGCTAAACACCAACATGCTTTCATGTACTTAAATGAGCCCATTCTTGCTTAGCGAAAGTGTTGTCAAATTAGTTATTTATCATTTAATGTTAGGAAACTATCTATGTCAAGAGATAGCTCCTAGGCCTAGCTTTCTCAAATTCCAGCGTCATTTCCTATCACATGCAAGAAAGAGACAATGTAAGAGATAAATATCAAACCATCAATCTTAAAATAAGCTACATGAAGGTAATGCAGCTCAAATCATCAATGCTACAACAAAAAATTACAATGTAGAATCTGTTTTTACCTAAAACAAAACCGCCCAAAGATGGAGATACTCGACCCGAACCTCTGTACAGCTGCCCGAGACTTTTTACAGGCTGCCCATGAAAAGTTAGGGTTGCCCGAGTTTTCTTGTTGACTGCCCGTGAGCATAATAGAACTACCCAGACTCTTTTCTGCTTCCCAAAACAACTGTCTGCTGCCCGGAGCTTGTTTCATGGTTGTCCGTGATCTCAGCCTTCAGCTTGAGCCTGCCTAGGATTCTAGGTGGCTACCAAAATGTGCCCAAAGGTAGCTATAGGGATGCCTAAAGTTATACCCAATACCTATCTGTAGGTTTAGGGCATGACCAAGCTTGGATGGAGAATGCTCGAGGATGTATAAGAGCTACCTGTGACCTTGTTGTTGCTATCGTGAGGGTTTATGGGAGTGCCCTAGCATGTGAAGAAGTGAAGAAGATACCCTAGCAAATTTGGGTATCTACAATGATGCCCTAGTTGCTTAGGGTTTGGCTATAGTGAGTTGTTGATGAAGGCTAGAAAGCCTCCATGCTAGGGCATATAACCCGAAAAGACCAGAACCTTCTCTCTCCTCTAGAGAAAATATCCAGGAGCAGTTGAATGATGATAAGCAAGTGTGTCAAATGAATTGATTTGATCTTCTTTTATAGCCTTTGAATTACCTAGAAGTGGGCCAAAACTCAAAAAGACAATAATTATATTTTATTCTTTTGTCTTTTTGTCTTTCATCTTTGGTGGTTCTGGAGGTCTTTTTGTACTTTCACTTTGACTCCTTTGTGGTCCAAAGGTCCTTATGTATTTTTTACTTTTACCTTTTAACCTTTTCCAAATGCCCTGTGGTCAAAACAAGTGGTCATAGGGTGTCCTTCAAACCCACTCAAAGTACATCATCATAAATGGAGAGAATTACTAATGCTTTTATCTCAAACTCCTTGTGCCACCAAAATCGGGTACTAGGTGTCTTAACCAGGGGTAGCTATTCCCTGGAGAAGATTACAAAGCCCATAGATTGAGGGAAGGAGTGCCTCACATGCCCAGACCTAGTCTAGGGCTTACAATGATGTCCTAGTAACTGACCAGGTGCCTCAGCTCTAGGCTGCATCATTTGACTTCAAGGTCAAATACTTGGTAACTGACCAAGCCCCTCCATTCTCCCGGAGAATGGCCCTTAGCCATTGACTGAGTCCCCCAGTCCTGGACCGTTTCATCAGGTACCTCCATTCAAAGAATGGCCACTCAGTTCAACTGAGTTCACCCAGTGCTGGATTGGTTCCACATCTTGGCCCATGACCAGATGTCTCCATTCAAGAGAATGGCTACTCAGCTCAAGGCTGAGTTCCCCCAGTGTTGGACTAGTTCCACATCCTGGGCCTTGACCAGATGTCCCATTCAGAAGAATGTCTACTAAACACAACGCCGAGTTCCCACAACGCAAGACTGGTTCCACATCGTAGTCTGTGACCAGATGTATCCATTCAACAGAATGGCTACTCAACACAAGGCTGAGTTTCCCCAATGCAAGACCGGTTCCACATCCTGGTCCTTGACCAAATGTCTCCATTCAACAAGAGAATGGATCTCAATGTTGCACAGGAAAAATCAACAAGATTCCCCTCGAGTATATTTTGGGCAATGGATATCAAAATTCCTGATTTGATGCAAAATTGACACTCTTCATGTTCCCATGAGTTGTATTATGTAAACTAGAATGATTGATGGGTCATTAACAAAAATACCCACAAGCTTTACATCTAACCTTACAATAATGCACAACATCTTTTAAAAGGTGGAATGGCAATGCAATAATCCTTTTGCAGAACATTTTGTTCAGAGGCGTGCTATGAAATGAGCTTGTATGTCGTACAAGTTTAGTGAAAATTTCACAAATGCCATCTGCTTCACATTTCTTATGACAAGAATGCTCATTACCATAGAGATGTTCATCACTTGTTGATTCATGGGAGTGATCCTTGTAACTGCAGCTCCTGGGACACCCCTCCATGATGCATTTTTTGGGACAATATCTTCATGAATGCCATCCGCTTCACATTTCTTATGACAAGAATGTGCATTACCATAGAGATGTTCATCACTTGTCTATTCATGGAAGCGATCTTTGTAACTGCAACTTCTGGGACACCCCTCCATGATGCATTTTTTTGGGACAATATCTTTTATGGAATCATGACAAGCATGTTTTTCATGATCCCCAAGCTCAATCTATATCACACAAGGATTTTTGCAGCTTGGACTATCTTTCAATTATGACAAGTTTAATAAGAGGTGTTACGTCCCATTTTGCATGGGTGACCACCTTCATCACAATCTCATCCGGGGAGTGTATGTGATGGATATTGAATGATTTGGTCCTAAGTGCTAGATCCTAGATGATGATGCCCTAGTGGTAATGCTTCATGGAATATGTTGATTGTTTGACCTTGAACTAGGGCCTTGTTTGAAGCAGAATAGTTCAGCAATGGAAACATTCATTAGATCTAGGCAGTTTTGTGAGTCATGGCCTATTCGTCTCAAATTATGGGCATACTCCAGTCTTCAATTAGCATCAATTAACGTTGTTATGTCCCTTGGACAGCACTAAGAAGCATCTTTGGGTAAATCTAGGCACATTGGGAACAAGTTTGTGGAAGGAAACATAAGTAAAACCTATTTATTTTGAATTATGGTAAGCAAGCAACCTAATTCTTGTAGCAGCACTCCATGTTGGGTTGTTTCCTAGCATTTCTGCACATTCTAGACAGTTCTGGGTATCTTTTAACCATGTCTCAACCCTCCAAATAGCAACAAGATCGGTCATGGGTATAATGTGGGCATCTTCCTTGTAGTGGCGGCCATGATTTAGCATCAACCAGCAACAAGAAGTCTGGTCAATCTGCAAATAAAGAACAACAATAAAGATCTTAATTTCTCCACATTTTGGGCAGATCTTGAGTGAATTTAGGGATTTCCCTGATCCCAAGCAGAGTTAAGTCCAAATATGGTCCAATTCTAAGTAGATCTAGCAAGTCTAAGCATCCCGGTCCCATGCTACAATAGATTTGGGCAAGTTTATTGGAAATAAACAAACTAAATTCCAAATATGGGAATAGTTTGAACTTTGAAGTATTTTATGTCACAACAGACACTGATTATGTATTCTGTGTAGCTTTGGGTTTGTTTGAAAATGCTTCATCAAACCTGTCCAGTCTATATTCTGGAATGATTCATCAAACTTGTATATTAAAACCTTAGATACTTGAGCATCAAATAAAGACAAGAATCAAGCACATTCATCAAAAGCAACCAAATCAAAACCCCATTTAAATGGGAAAATAGGATTGTTCCCACATAGAAATGGTCCTAGATTTGGGGGGATGTACAAGTTCATCCTATTAAGTACTTTGTCATGGATAGAAACCAGCAACTGGAAAAATCTCAGAAATGCCACCTTTTTTATATCTTCTACCTCAAGATCACAGCACACTAATTCAAATGGGTTTGAGCAAGATGGGATAATATGATGCATGTAATTTGAATTTAACTCATCTAAGTCTTTTTTCTTTGGTGCCATGTACATTCATCAAAAGAAACCAAATCAAAACCCCATTTAAATGGGCGAATAGGATTGTTCCCACACAAAAATGGTCCTAGCTTTGGGGACATGTACAAGTTCAACCTATTAAGTACTTTGTCATGGATAAAAAACAGCAACTGGACAAATCTTAGAAATGCCACCTTTTTTTATATATTCTACCTCAGGATCACAGCACGCTAATTCAAATGGGTCTAACCAAGATGGGATAATATGATGCATGTAATTTGAATTTAACTCGTCTGCTTTTAGAGCCTAGTATGTTCCCAACAATATAGATTTATTTCCCAAATATCCATTGTTTACTACTGCTACTCATTTTCAGAAGTGCACAGGTCTAAGTTTTAGCCACTTTACCATTGCTATTATGCATAAACTTGTCAAAAATGTACCCAAAACACACCAATACTTGGATTTGCTTGATTTATGGTTATTTGAAGGCTGGGATAGATTTGATCTGTTGTTGTTTGAGGCTAACAAATACCAGAACTACCCAAAATATCCCAAATCAACTAATTAGGTTGTTAGGAGGCTCAACATATGCCTAGGTCATCAAGGAATGTGCCCAGAAATAATTTTGATTCATGTATGAGGATTAAACAGGACAACATGCCCGGGTTTGCTTTCAATCATCCATAGAACTGCTGAGGGCTCAGAGAGATCCATCCATATCAAATGAGATCACAAATTATCCATGTCACCATCACATGAACCAAATATCTACCAATCTGGACTCCAAGGCATCAAACTAAGCCATCCATCCATGATAAAACAAATGCAATCAACAAAGGAGGTTCATGACCTAAGCATACATTAATGATCATGAACCAGTTGAGATTAAGAAGACAGGTCTTGGAGCACCTAGGCTCTATGCAGAGCAACAAAAACAATTATTTAAGGATGCTATTGAAATTTGTAGGAGCATGGTTGCTAAAGATATCTCGAGTTTCAAATAGGCATACAATTCAGTTCCAAAAGATATTAACTAGACATATAATTGCAAAAGAATCTTGACATTGAGGGAACAAAGAAGATCAATCAATCAATTGGTGGATTGGTTCCACTTATTTCAAAGTATTTTGGGAATTAGTACCTAACATATGAAAATTATGCCAATTATATTAAAGGAATGTTGGTCTCATGCCAATAGGTCTCCTACGATGAATGGAGAAAACCTAGCAACCATTTGTCTAGGTGGATTCAGAATGCAAGGAGGAGCTTGAAAGTCTAGAGGGGTTTGAACAGTTGGTGGGATAAAAGGCTGAAATCTTTGAACAACAGGGTTTCTTCCTTCATTTTTTACAGAGTTTTGAATATTGTGTAGAAGATATATAAGCAAATATTTGAAAAGGAAGAAGTGTGTCTATGTTTGATAAAGATGCAGATCTAAAATCAACCCCCCTGAGAACAATAGATGAGAGACAAATTCAGCACGTCCATCCAGCAAATGGTTAGGGAGTCTCAATCCCATCAAAAATCAACCCCCCTACCACCACTTGAACACACATCAGTTTGGGATTGCTTCAGATCTGATCTATCACTATTATGAAGCTACTAATTCATTATTATAGACCTATATCAACATTTCAAAACAACTAGCAGTCATAGCCTCATCTTTGAAGGCGTTAAGTTTATTACAAACATATTTTGATGATACTTTCTGAACCTGGATAGAGCCTGATATCTCCATTATGAATCTTCCAGCATGAGACAAATTTTGGGGTTGAGAACCATTGAGTCATTGATAGATCTAACCACATCTTTAACTTATATCACTTAAAGAAGAGAAGCACCTTTAATTGAAGAACCTGGATTAATACCCTTCAAATATGGAACATTGGATGGAGACTTTGTAGCTGACTCCCCTCTGGAAAAGGAGGGAATATAACAGCCATAATTTTCCTTCAAAGCAACTTATCCTTAGTGAAAGAAGGAAGGACTTGAGGCCAAGGAGGGCACCTTTATCACCACAGACACTAATCTCCTGTGGGTCATGCAGAACTTTCTCATCAGCATACAAAAGACAGTGACTAAGATCTGTTGAGAAGAATGTAAGCATATTTATTGTTCCAAGTGATGAGTAAATTGTCTCCAAGGGATCGATCTTTTTTTTTACAGTAATGAAATATATTCTCAATATTGAATTGCAGCTATTATCTATGTGATGTTGCAAACTATCTCACTTCAGTGGCATATCCCTTTGTTGGGATTTCGTTCAACATTAATACCCCTCCTCTTCAACCAGTAAAAATAATAAATCCGTCAATAACTTTCCCAACAAAATGGTAGAGCCACAATGTAGGTACAATTAAAAAAGTCCCAACTCAAACATTAATACCCATCCTCTTCAATCAGTAAAAATAATGAATTTGTTAATAAGTTTCCCAATGCAATGGTAGAGCCACAATGTAGATATAATTATAAAAGTCCCAACTCAACATCGCAAGTAGTTTATCTATCGTTTCTATCTAGGTCCATCATAATAGATGAATACCTTATAAATTGAAGCAGGTATGACCTTAACAGTCATTGAAATACACAGTCTAAGAAAAAGCACAAGATACTAGACTACCGATGAATTGGGGTTCGGATTCTGTTTGGCATTCTTTAGGAATCCATAATAATTAAACTGATAGACCAAAAATGAGGAATAGAGAGGATAGGGACTCTGAGAACAACAGATGAGAGACAAATTTAGCCTGTCCATCTAGCAAATGGTCAGGGAGTCTCAATCCCATCAAAAATCAACCCCCCTACCACCACTTGAACACACATAAGTTTGGGACTGCTTCATATCTGATCTATCACTATTATGAAGCTACTAATTCATTACTATAGACCTATATCAACATCTCAAAACAACCAATAGTCATAGCCTACTCCAAACAGGCCTAAAAAAATTGCATCCCTTTCTAATAGGATGAACAGACCTGAGGAAATTTACGGTTCAAACTTAGAGGTCTCACAATGATCACAACTTAATCCAAACATCCTTTAAACAGTCATAGATGAGTTTAACAATTTAATAAATGTTCATGGTTCAGATCTAGAAGCCCACAAGGTTCACAAGACATATATAGAAGCCCAAAAAGTCACGACCTTATCTACAACAACCCACAAGGTCAAGCAAGGTCACAAATATCGCAACCCAACATAGAATCGTCAATACAATCACATATCAGCCTAGGAAGGTTTAGTAAGGTTTAGTAAGGTTTAGCAGCCCGATCAAGACTATGACCCAGCTCAAAAAAAAGCAAAGCAACAACCTCAAGAATATACAGGAATTAAACAATAGAGAATCCGTACCATCAATGAAGTACAAACAACCTCACAAGATATTTGGTTGATAATGATAGTCTTCTGGAAGAATATTTGTCACTAGAGGCTAATACAATTATGCATTGTAATTATGCCAATTGATTATTGCATTAGATTAATGTTGGTCTCGTTCCAATAGGTATCCTACAATCAATTCATAGGAACCTAGTGCATAGACCATTTTTATCTTCGCTTAGCTATGTAGAGCTCATTTATTTTTTTGAATAATGATAAGTATTTACAAAGAAAATATGCAATCAACATAAAAGAATCGAGATTTGAAAAAGTGAAGACAATTAATTCATGCAACTAAAATGTAATAAAAATATCTTTTCTCAAACCCTGAATCAATGGAAACCGATTAAAATCAATCTTGATTCAAGCTACAACAAATGGCTAAATCAAGCATCAAAGGAGAACTATAAGCATTCAAGGGACTAACACAATATTTAACCAAAATACACACAAACTTCAAAAAGCGACAAAATGCTTCAAACAAAAGCAATAAACAAACCATAAAAATTTGTCAAGATATTCCTGTTAAACACCAACACGGTTTAATGTACTTGAATGAGCTCATTCTTGCTTAGCGAAAGTGTTGTCAAATTAGTTATTTATCCTTTAGTGTTAGGACACTATCTATGTGAAGAGATAGCTCCTAGGCCTAGATTTCTCAAATTCCACCGTCACTTCCTGTCACATACAAGAAAGAGACAATGTAAGAGGTTAATATCAAAACATCAAAATTAAAATAAGCTACATGAAGGTAATGTAGCTCAAATCATCAATGTTACAACAAAAAATTACAATGTAGAATCTATTTTTACCTAAAACACGACCTCAAATTCACATATAGTGATCACCAGCAAGGGTACATGGAACATCTGGACAAAAATAAGACTCAAGAGTCCTTAATGTGTATTAGATCATATACAATCTTAGGTGAAATTCAATTTCCAAGTCACATTTTGGCCCTGGTCCTCATTTTCGACATTTTCGACATTCTGGCTCTAGTCCTCATTTTCCACATCAAGTTCACTAGATATATTTGTTATATTGTTTTCTCCCCTTCTTTCACGATCTGATCACCAAAGAGCTAATGCTCTTTCATATGGAAAATTGTCAACCTCATACTTTGTTACATATAATCTTAAGCATGTATCCACATTTTTATCAAGCTTGTTCCTCAACTTTGATTTCAAGAATGTCAGTGCACTAAACATTCTCTCATCCTCCACTGATCCCAAAATCATGGTTTGACATAAATCTGCTAATTTGAAATATTCTGACATTCTTTCCTGTAGCTCTTTGCTACCATTGAGCTTAGTCCATAATCTTGTAATTGCACCATATTCTTTACTATCCGATGGAGAAAATTGGTCCCGCATTGTTTTACCAAAGCATTGAAATTGATCTGCCACTTTTTCTTTATCTAAATTACCTTGAATATGTTCTCCTTGTATCTCAGCCTCTCGACAAAAATGGCTCTGCAAAATCTTGATTTTCTTTATAAAGTCAGCTTCTAAAAAAATTTCATTTTGACTATGGTCCCAATATTGAGGGTATATGATAGACATGGCCTCCAACAATTCATCTCAAGGAAACCATTCTCTTACCTCTGATGATAGTGATTTTCCAATTTCTTTCAAGTTGTCTCTCACTGAAATTACAACATCATGAAATCATTCTCTTGAGACGGAGCACTGTTTGGTGGATCTTCCTATCTTTTCATTATAATAAAATGGAACCGTATGCCCACGAACTGCCATACATAGCATCCCTTTTTCATCAAACTTCAAAAAAAATTCATCATTTTCTATATTGATAATCTTCCTCCAATTTGTAAATGCTAAATCTATAAAAGAATCTTCCATAATATACAAATTATCCAATGCAAGACATGTTAATTTTCTTGCTCTTGTGTATTCAGCAATATACATCGTGCAACTCTGAGCCATCTTCGCGAGGTTATTCATTTCATGAAGCATAGGAAGAATTCCATCCAATGTTAATAATGTCTCTATATCAGTTAGTAGAAATAGAAGAGTTTGAGCTTTTTCTACACTTGAACGATGTTCATACATCACCCCTACCAAGGATTCATATTCATTGAATAGTATTTTAGCGGGTCCTTCAATGATATCCATCTTATATCAACATCTTTTAATAGTTTTTTTCCATTTGTAACACCATCAGAAAAAAATTTAAACTCGAAAAATCGTTTGGGACTCCGACAAAAGTATGCATGAACCTCACATGCAAGATATTCTACCTTTGAAATCAATGAAAAGTTGCTCACTATTTTAAATGCAAGATTCATCCTGTGAGCCATACAATGAATACTGAGCATATACAGTGAAGCCGAGAGTTGCATTCTAGCACAAAGGCCATTCCTTTGTCCTTGCATTACTAATGCTCCATCTGCTCCAACACATACTAACTTTTTTGCAATCACGGAATGATCCATACCACCAATTTCCTTCAAACTATCAACAACAAGTTCATAAATATTTTCTGTTGTAGAACTTTTGGTCATTTTATGAGTTCCAAGTAGATGGGAATGCATGATATGGTCATTGACCATATAAATGATCATGCAAATCCATGAAGTATTATCAATAGCCGTAACTTCATCTAAAGATAGTGACAAAAATGTAGCATTTGCAATCTTCTCTTTCATATCGTCCTTTTCTACTTGAGCTAGATATTTTCCCCATTCCCAACCACTCGATAAAGACCAATGAGAAGATGGAAAATTTGGCACTTGAATAAAAGATAGATATTTCGTCATTTTTGGATAATCTGTCATAGGACGACCATTGGATAGGAGGTGAAATACAATGCTTAATTGTATTGTCTTTGATAAGAAATGTGTTTCCATCATCTTTCCAAATTGAGATTTGATGGTTCCTCCACTTTCCTCAAGTTTTTTCTTATTTAGTAAGAATTCATTATACTCCACTTCAAATTGGAGATGTTGACATTCGCTAATATATTTCCATCTAGCAATAGATTTATTCTCATCATTTGCAGTTTTCTTATCATACACCTTCCCAACATGCTTCTCGATTGTGTCTAACTTCATCTGTAATTTCACTACCTTGCCAAGTTTCGAACTACATGAAATGCATTTAACTTCTTGTGAGGTCTCATGCTCATTTGCTAGAGGTATTGGTTCAATACATGGGTATCTTGAGACCCAATCAGCTTTGAATTTTCTCTTTGCATCCCATTGGCCCTTTTTCCTTTTCTGTGAATGCACTATATCACCATGCAATGAAAAATCTTCAACATTTGAACTACCAATTTCAGATGGAAATGCATTTGTCTCACTTTGATCATTAGAGGAATGTATTCTACCATCCATTGTCTGGGTTGCAGATGCATTCTCAAAAGTGTTGACATCTCTCTCACCGATACCTTGCTCAAGAGAGCTTGAAGCATGAATAGGATGTGGATTATTGGACTAAGGCTTTTGAAAATATGATATTACATCCTTTTGTTTTGATGTTTTATTTTTCTTTCCACAATCCATGTTTGACATCTTACTTAATATTCCAAAATTGAAATTTCAAATCGATATAGAAACCAGAATTGAAGCCTACATGAGAAAATTGATATAAAATTAATACAATGGCACATTATCAATTTATATTGACCTGAATTACAATGAGTGTTTACATTGACTCTTTCAATGACTTTTAATTGACTCTTTCATTGACTCTTTCCCCGAAGGAGGTATAACACTAATACAACTGGAAGGTGTCAATGAAACACAACTACACTGACTAGATTCAGGGAAAGTGGGGACTCCACTTGTTATCTCGTCCCTTAATGGTCCAATGGACATGTGGGGACCTGAATCTTGACAAACCAATAAACTAATAGAATCAGAGATAATGCTCCGCATTATTCTTTTGGCAAACAATCCACATAATTCAAACAAGCATGACATACATCATGTCGTAAAATCCCAACATTCATGACATACACATATGTAGACTTTGTTCTATGTAAGATAAGGATCATTGCCTTATATGATGACAAATGTCTCCAATGGTGTGTACTAAATAGGTATATAATGCCCCATTTTTAACACAATTTCTATAATTTCTTATTAACCAACTTGAAATAACAAGCATTGACATCACATCAACGAAGAAATGAATAATATATCAATGAATTCTAAGCCCAAGTTGTACAACTTGCAAATGATCCTTTGTATATTTATCCAAAATTCCAAGCTTTTGAAAGATCCACTAAATGAATCTATGTATTTAGCATAACCTATCCTTTTGAAAGGGAAACTGAGATGCTCTATCTTCATCAAAACACATTAGATAGAACACCTATCCTTCATATTTTCTTTGTTATACAAAGCTAACAATGTATAGAAATTAGAGTAACAATTTCGAGCATAATATCAATCACTACACGTAACATAGATTCTATGCTTATAATCCCTTCAACATCTACGCACAGAATTCTCATGTTTATATATTCCCATTAATTATCTAGATTTCGATTGCTAAACTCAAATTCAATTCCATGTAAGATAAAGATTTACACAGATGACTTACTCTTCCATCAGATTAAAACAAGCTAATAGATTCTATTTTCACTATTATTCAACTCAAAGACTTCATATAGAAAATCACTCGATTTCTTATTAAATTTTCTGAGCCTGTCATACAATGTAGAGATTGAGCCTATCATATTTACTTTAAGATCTGGGTATGAATAAAAACAACAAGCAATCTTAAATCCCTAATTCTAGGCGCTTTCTAGGCATGAAAACATTGAAAAGAGACCTGTAGCAATTTTGGGAATCATTCATGAGGTAAGCACTCTTCATCTTGGGTTCTGAGTTTAATTCTACCATAAAAAATGCCCTAGCACTCAAATCTAGGCAGTTTTGAGCACAAATAGTGGCCAAAAGTCATATTGCAGCCACTAAAAAGCAATGACTAGAAGGTTGTAGCAAATTCTAGGTTAAGATTGATAGTAGAAGTACCATCAAAACCCACCTCTAGTCTCTGAGCATAAACAACAGTAAAAATCATCTAAACTTTAAGTCTGGCTAGTTCTGACTTTTATGGTACAAGAGGCCCCCTACGATGATAAATGAAATTAAAAACGAGTACACGTTTTAATAAGTAATCTACAAATTTCTATTAATTTGTGTAAAAGGGAATAACTAACAATTTTTTAAAACATCACAGGAATAATGATTTAGAAAAGAAGAAAACACACTTCTAATGAAAGGAATAATGATTTATAAAAGAATAAAACACACTTTCTAGTCCATACCATATTTGTTTCCTCATATATCAATTTCCTACCAATTAATGTGTGATGGTCCTTGAAGATAGGCTGTCTAACTACTAGTTACTCTGCCTTATAAATCATGAAATGAAAAACTATGCAAATTGTTGAATCACAGAGCATCCTCACATGAGTGATACACATGCTAGACATGGCCACAAAGCTCCTTCTGTAGTTCTCCATCTAATCACATCCTCAATCTCCTAATAATTATACAAGTGTGTTGCAAAATTCTTGTCATGTTCAAATTCTTAACCAAATGCCATTTTAATTTATGTCGTAAGTGTTGCTTGCTGTAACAGCAAAATGATTCCAGTTACTTGCTATAAAAAACTAACCATGGGATTTATTGATTGTCAACATCAATTCATGATGCAAGGAGTACCTGAATTGGTGGATGATGAAATACAGTCGGGGAATTCATACAAAGGACATGTAAACAAGATCCTATGATCTATTGATGCAATTAACTAGGAGTTCAGCCAAGGGAAATTGATTCTTATGCACCTTGGATCCTAGTTGCAAAGTTCAAACCTAGTACCAAACAATAGGAATCCCTAGGGTGACAAGCTAGGAAATTTTTCGTAGGGTTTCCTCCTATTACCCCCCTATTTGCATAGGGTGTTCTCCTCTAGTGTGGAGCAATATTTGATGGAATCTCAGCTCCTATGAGCAAAAATTCTGATTTCTGATCACTAAGAACCACACTCAATGAAACACAAGCTGTCTAGTTATCTCATGTTTTCAATCACCAAATTAGGTTCTAGGTGAATTGATAGCATTTAGTCAGCAACAAAATGACTGTCAAGTACCTCCTTGTCTCCACGAACCTGAATCCCCCAGATTTTCCCCTATATTCTTGCTGCTTCCAACAAATAACCAAGACCATCCATTGCAAATACATATAAATATGGCCTAATAGGGCAAGCTCCTCGGCTTCCTGCATGTGATCAGGAGTGTAGGATCCAAAAATATTCTAAAATCCCAAACCAAATCCTTTTCTTATTCTTAGTATTTTACTATGGAGTAAGCTAAACATTCTACGTTTTGCACTCTTTTTCAAGTGATTTTTTAGTATTTACTTATAAAAATATATGTTTCATCATGTTTGATTGGAAGCATCTTTTTAGTCAGTACTTTAATTCTTCATTTATTTTCAGAGTCTTCTAACATGTATTGCTCTAAACCCATCGGTATAGTTGCTTCTTAGAAAAAATATTCTATAATTGATTTTATTAAACTGGGGCTAATATTTACTGATAGGCATCAACCTTGGGAAGTCCACAGTTATTTACTAGATGATTGGAAAATATCACAAGAGGGGAAAGAAGCTTTCGATTAGGACTTATGGGAGATGCATTTGTTGTGGGCCAGGTGCCCAACACAAGTCCAATACTTGCATCCCAAGTTTACATAGGTTGAATATTTCTGTGATTTGAAGGAGTGGTCAAAGCCAGATGCCATTGGCTATAAATCCATATGCTTGAGCTCATCAAACTTTATTTAGTGTTAGCATATGCAAGAGTCTTCAATATTAACTTCCTCAAGGTTTCTATGGAAATAGGTTTGTGCTGGCATAGGATGAAACCACTGGAAAGGAAGTCTTAGAGAGATTTTCATTGTATGCAGTGAATATGGTGGCCAAGACCATGCATATGAATGAATACAAACATTATGTGATTGGTATTTGGCCGATAAAAGCATCTGCCTTGATCTTGTTACAAGTTTATGATATCACAATAGTTGATATTGGAAGTGATGGAAGTTGATTTTGGGTGGGGAAACCTCTCTACATGAGTCCATTGAGAAATGATATCTACTTCCTTGCCTTTGGATGGATAGTCTGATGCTCTGAATGTGCGCTTATCAGTTCCCTTAAACCATAATTGACAAAACAAATGTTGAGTTGAGGACGTTGTAATTGAGACCAATTCTTCACTCCCTCCATCCCTAACTGTAATATTTGACTATCAGTGAAAATATCTAGCTGCAATAAGTAAGAGAATATTTTGTAAACTTTAGTTGTTTAGGTGTATCTTTTAATTTTTAACTTAAGAAACATAATATTTTGGGAGAACTTTCAAGGTGGGTTTATTTTGTTAATTCATACGATTGTTTTCAAATTTGTTGAGTTTTGATTTCCAAATGTTTGAAATAATAACAAATAAGAGGCACATAGGAAATAATGAATAAATTTTTTAGATAGTTGCTCAGATGTAAGGAACTTGCTACCAATGGCCCATTAATGTTTTCCTGTAAAAAAAATCTACTGATATCTTGATTAGAACTTACATAACATGGTTTCTTAGATGATTTTCAGCAATTTAGGGTTTCTTAACACTAGAGGAGCAAAAAAATGTTCCTCATGCAAAATCATCAAAGCAATTTTCTAAGTTAAAACTTAAATTTGAAAATACATGCCCATAGAACCTTCATTACTATGTTTTACATTTACAGAGTTGTACTCCAAGTATAAATAATTTCTGCCCCCATGTTTTCCATTTACCGAGCTTGGAAAATAATTTCTAATGAGCTCCATGGCTGTTGAATACTATAACTTACACCCAGAATAAAACCAATAGAGTGCCAAAGAATAATATCCAATGAGGAAAATCTCATCAAGCTATGGTCTAACAACAAGGTTGAGTGCTCACAGCAAGGCCATGCACTCTAAGAATTAGTGTCCAAGCCAACAGTTCATCGTGAAGCATTCTTCTCTGCCTGAGTCCCCATATTTCAGTTTCATCAATTTTGCATGCATTATGTTTCTAATTTAAGTTTTGCATGCATCAGTTAAGTAAGGTGCATGCAGCCTAGCTCAATTTAGTAAAGTGTATGCAACTTAGTAGTTATGGCACAAATCATCTCCAGTTGAGGCACTGTTGTGCATGTGTCCAGATCATTGTAACTAGCTAGTGCACACCTCTCAAGGCATGTTGAGGATGCAGGTGTCTAAGAAGTATGGAGTTGATTTGGAGCCTTGAGCATCCAATCTCAAGGTCAAAATCACTACACACCAAAAGGATATTTCAGGACCCCAAAACCCACATGAACAAAGTGTTTCAAGTAAAACCATTTTCTGTGATACTCTTATTTGTTTCATTGACAACCAACTTCCATTAGCAATAGTAGCAATACTTAGGACTGAATGCATGCCATCAATTTTCAAAATGAACTCAACCAAACACATTTCACCAATTGGATCTGTGTGTCCTAGCCAGAGGTGTCCCTAGAGAGAATCTCTATGCTGCATGAGTCCCCAAGTTAAAGATTGTCTTTTAAGTCCATCTTGCAAAAAGCATGGAAAAAAAAGTTGCGATGAAGGCATGTTTGACGACACTAACCTTTGATAAGGTTCTATATTGGGAAGCTTGGGATTTGGTGATACAACTTTCTCTAAAGATGCCTAACCATCCATTATACACACATTGCATGACTTGAGCATCAGACTCTAGTAGTTAATTGAGTATGTACACATTGCACACCGATACATGTACTCTCTCTTGATGCTTTGTGTTATGTTTCAAACTTTCAATTGTGTTGAAATTAGGTGTGAACTGATTTTATTACCACTAACTGATTTTATTGGCATTTTACTTATCTTTTATCTTCTTACCATTAGTCCTAAAATGTAAGACAACTTGGTTAGAACTTAAAGTTTCAATATTTTGCAGGCACCCTCTCAATTTGACAATTGGGGTCCTTTTGTAATATGGTATAGTCCATTGGGCCTTTTGTTATGATGTAGGTGTATTATGTGGAAGGTAGGACAAACTAATCGATCATGTACATCGAGTCCATTGGGCCTTTTGTTATTATGTAGGCACATTACATGTATACATTATCTGACTTTCTAATTCCTGCCCTATGCCAAATAATGCTTATTTCTTATAAGTAGCATAGTCGCATACAAATGGAACACAATCCATTACAGGGCATGTTATATATAGCCTTGTTTACAACTGTTATTTGCAAAGCAACACATGCATCATGATTCATAATTATCAAAAGTGTTGGAATACAAGTATGCATCTGTTACCTTTTCCTTGAGTTCCAAGGTTATAGACCAGAGAAAGAGTAAGCAAAAATGAATCTCAGGGCACTATGGTGTTCCTAGAAACTCTATTGTTTGTCCACTTGTAATCGGGAAGGATTCTGTATGTTGTTTTGAATATTTAATCTTTTTTTGTTGTGAGATCTGTTGCAAAAGAAGTTATAATCATTTGGTTATGCCCAATTTTTAGCTCACCGTTCCTCTAGCAAATTTACCAGCCTTGTCTATCTTGCTAAAGGAAATTCCTAATAATTATGAAATTTGACATGGATCAAAGGCAGAGGTTATTTGACATAGATACTGATTTTAATGGCTGCCTTTTTTCAAAGTATTTCTTGCTTCTCTTGTTGTTGTATTTTAACGAGAAGGAATAAGACCGTCTCCTTCTCTGTTCAATGGCAGTTGATAATTAATATGTCCAAAACATTTGATGCAGTTATCAATGCCAGCCTATCATGAAATGTTTTCTCCCAAATGAATTACTCATTCAGTGTTTTCAAATTGTATGTCTCAAATGAAATGTCATGTACCAGGATGCCTTTCTTTGGCCATTAGGGCACTTGATATGAAAATTCTTCCTTTATGAACAAATCCATATGCACAGCAATTAGTAGTAGATATAACATGCATATTTCTGGAATTCATTCATTATCCATTATCAAAACATATGTAAACACAAGCATTCCACACAAAGCTAATTATGGAATAATAATTTGTTTTCAAGTGAAGTCCACCAAACTGGTTGCTAACGAGCAATAATATCCCTCAGCCCAACCCACTACTCCCATGACATAATCAATATCCTCACTATTGATCACTCCAGTCTCTCATCCATCCATCAGTCCATGATGTCACTTTCTTCTCCTTCACAGCACAAGGAAAATCATCCCTTTCTCTACTCCACATCCCCTCAGGGATCTTCTTCCCTTCTACTGTAGGAAGAAAGAGTTAAAGATTGGTGGTTTCCTACTATGAATGATCCATATGAGAAACACTTCACCAAAATAGTCCATAAGTAACACTAATGTGGTTGCAGGTTTGTGGTGTTTTTTTAAGCTATCGTGGACATTCTTTACCATCCCTTTTCCTCTTTGAATTCACACAGCAAGTCCCTAGCCCTCATAGGCTCTTGCAAGTCATAATTTTCTTGGAACAGTCTTGACATTTCAAAGCATAAACAGCCATGGCTCCACACAAGGTTTCTTCAAGAACAAGGAGGATAACGTTCCCAATTCGAATGGAGTACGTATTATCCATGGCAATGGTGAATAATGATTTTTCGACAAGAGTTTGCATAAGACATGTGTGCCCATCCCAAGAAGCATGGGGAAACATGTAAAAGATCACTGAGTCAATGATTTATGGGAAATGTTTGTGAAGAAGCATGGGCATGAAAGGTCGTACCTTCAAAGAACAATTATCAAGTCATACCACCCATGGAGTCATTTAACTCAGGCCACATGAATTTTGTCTTTTTTTCCAAGTTGCCATGTTCCCACCCTCCATCTCATAAGTGAGAATGAAATTGTTGAAATCTTTCCAACCCCAAATCAACAATTAGCTCACAAATAGTCCCATTCAACAATCAGCTCGTAAAGTGTGATCATGTCAAAAGTGGGTTTTCAACTTGGGTGGGGAGAACAACTTCTCTACCACTTGAGCCAGACCCAATTGACACATTGCTTGACTTCTGACACATAAACTACATCATTTAAATAATCCATGAGTTAACATTTTATAATTCAGGGGTTAAAACTTGGATAACACATGATAACAAATTGTTGTGTTAAATGGTATTTTGGTTTCCATATTACTTATTGATATTGGTTTCCAAAGATAACCTATTATGAAAAATATTTTATCCAGTTAATTCCTCTCATTTGGTGTTGAATAGTTAATCTATCACCAAAATGTCTCTCTTATGAATAGAACTTGAATTCGTTTTAAGTGGCTTCTAGATCTTGATTTACAGCTTTGAAGGATTCATTAAGCTGAACCACCATGCTAGTTACAATTATCATTTTTTTTGCACAAGGTCCTTGAGACAGTGTTGTGCATGTGTCAGGGGATAGGTTTATTAATTCATTTTTCAAATGAGGAAACAATGGTGAAGTAGACTTTGAAACTTTCAATGTAGTTCCTAATATCAAGATTAGTAAACAGTGATGTGATCTGAGTTTTAGATCTGTGTGCTTGCTGCTACTTTCTTCACCTTGATGTGTTTTAGTTCCTAGTAAAAATCAAATTGTAGTTTTTATAGAGATTTCAGTTTTATGTTTTCTTAAATAGGTAGGTTAGAAATCAGCCTAGGACCATTACCATGTGCTAAAAAAGTTTAACAATTTTTACTCCAAGGAGAAACATTGGGATAGAGATGAAATCCTCCCTTTATTTTTTAGTAATCACTATATTCATTGAAGTGTATTTGTTGCTGTGAAGTCTCAGTTAGGGCTGTTCACTCTATTTTGAGGGATGCCCTAACTAGGGTTCAAAGGTTAAGTGTAGCAAGTTAGGCTCTCTTGATCTTATGGTCAAATTTAAATATAGAATGATGTATTATTGGTTGTTTGTCTATATAAAGGTTTCCTATTGTGGTCTACTTTCTTTATGGTTTCATTTGTGGCTTTCCTTTCATTATCCACGGCTGCATGTTGTTAATTGGCTGATTTTGTACTTGTGAGGAGCATCTTTAGTAGGGCCTTCTTTTAATTTTATGTATATTGAAGTAAATCCATGTGGTTGGTTAGACTCTAGAGCATGTTTATAATAGCCTAACCACACTTATTTCCATATAAGTTCAAACCCCCTTGATTGTTGATCCTGACTTCATCACCCATTGGATACGCATTAATCTTGGCAATCTACCATGCCTTCAATATAAGTATATCACAAACATCTTTCCTTGGGTTTCACCCCTTGTGCCAGAGGAGAGCCAACCTAAAGTGAGTAAAAGGGTTGATGTGGTGATAGTGGGAAACATTTCTATGTAGCCCTAGGGTTGCGCTTCATTCAGGGACTTGAATATCTTTGAGTGTAGGTTGTGGAGATAACACAATGCATTTAACATTTCTACAACATGGCATCATTATAACTCAGCCTGCGAATCTTGACACCTATCACATAACCTCATCATTTACAAATAACACATGATTTAACATATTGCATTTCAGGGATCAAAACTAGGGTATTGCAACAATAATGTTGTTGCAAAGGTAATATTTATTTATCACTAAGTGATGGAAGGTGCAATGGTATTGATATATAATAGGCACCTCTAGGTGCAATTACAATCAAAAATCCACTAAGCATCACTAGGTACAGTTTCAACAATGCTCAGTAGCTGCTAGAAGGCACATAGGCACAATAATTCCAACAATAGCTAGCTTGGATAATCATTACTGCCCTCCAAGCATGATATTAGCAAACATATAATGTTAACAGAAGAAAAAACAACAAACAACAGATTCAATATATTAATCTTGAAAACAAAAGAGTCCATAGACCACAACATGGAAAGTTACATTCTCCCATTCAATTGGGTTCTCATTGATTCTCAGTAAAAGAGTCCTCTCCTAATGAACTGAGGTGAGTAGTACTTGTTTTCTATTAAGACAAAACTATATTGTCAGAAAACATAAAGGAAGACTGATCTGCAAGATGAGAAATTTAGCACAAACAAACACAAAAAATAAAAAAAAGCAGATTATAAAAGTCCATATGAGTCAAACAAACATTCAGTTATAATGGTTTGCTGAATTCTTATAGCCTGATAGATTATTCTCCACGTCTGCAAATGTCTTCATATCTACACAGTTATGATTATTTTCTCAAGTTTTTGCAGGATTCCAGTTGTCTTTTTAGATCCTTTCTCTAAGAACATCAACCTCTTTTCGCAAGTAATTCTGTTTTTATGTTTCCTTTAATAAGCCACATGAATATCAGACCCTAACTTCGGTTTTCACTGAGTTGAAAGAGATCAAGCAGTTTACAAAACTCTTCAAGAGGAATTTGGATGAATAGGTTCAACATCACATAGATTTTGGTAGATTATGTCTGTTGAGGGGCATCCTAACTACTATTCCATGATCTGTGTTGAATATAAATATTCTTTTGCTAAGAAATTACATTGATGTTGGGGAATCTAGATTCTAAACCTATAGACACAAGTAAGGGTGGATCTACAAAGGACATGATAGTTTGGACTATATTATTTGATGGAATCATGCCTTTCCTTTGCAATTTATGTGAAAGATCTATGGACTGTCAATTTAATTTCCATGCAATAATAGCACAGAAGATTTGTTTTCAACAATTAAAAGCATCTGTTCTAGCTGATAATCCTACCACCGTGGAAGAGGAATTGTACCATGCATCTAAGCTCCATAGTATTGTAGTAAAACCTTACGATCATTTTCTATATTTCATGGTTCTTCATACTAAAATAATTGGGAATATACTCTCAACCAGTCAACCAAACAAGTACAAGTTGTGTTTGACTTGATGATAGATGTGCATTCCATTTTCTTGAGGACTTCGAAGCATAATTCAGTGCAAATAAATGTTAAAGCTGAATTTGAAGAGAAAAACAACACAACATGGACCTTTCTAAATAATATTGTGTCATAATGGTTGTTGGTTGGTGACTATTGCAAGTGGAGGTACGTACCCCTTGCAGCTCTATGTATGTGTTTGGGGGACAAGAATTTATTAAGAATGAGCCTAATCCTATATAGATGTTGTTTGTTGTGCTGCCACTTGATTCTTGAAATGTTTCCTTGAGATCCTAGAGAACACTACTAAAGTTCTGAAGGAGGGGTTGAGGATTAGGCTCATTCTTGCAAAAAGTGTTAAACTAAGATGTTTTTAGTGCTAACGCAGTCTTCATTCTATGAATGAGACTATCCTTCAGTAAAAATGTTCAGAATTTGATCAGTGGTGATTTATGAAAACTCAAATCAAGTAATAAGAGAACCAACTGAATGAACCATATCTAATACCTTGTCCCCTATTCACCATAGAACACTGATAATGCTACAGGGAAATGATTTGACTACAGAGTACCAACCATGTGACCATTACTTACATCCCTCTACCATAACTACCCAACATAAATGGATAATCCTAGAATCTAATAAAATGGGTAATCAAAAATGCCATTGCTTTCAACCGATCTAAGTACACAAGTCATCACATAAAGCAATTTGGCCAATAGATCTATGCAAATAAACTCAAAATTTCACAACCTAGATAAGCTAAATGCATTGCATCTCTTCCTATTCTTACAAAAGAAGTAGAGATCGAAAACATGTAGAGAAAGACAAATAATTGAAGGGGATTTGTGAGTACTGACAGTCTCCATCTTTGTCAAACAAACTGAAAGCCTCCTTGAACTCAGAGATATGTTCCTCTATTAGCTTGTCCATCATTTTCACGTAATGGAAAAGTAGGGCGAACTCCAAATTAATAAGGATATATTAATAAGCATATATAATATAAAGTCTTTTTGCTTATAGCACCATATATCCCATACTAGCTAGACTTATAAAAAAAAGAACATATAAAAAATGCAGCAAATTAGATGGGCATGGTAAACATGAATACAAAACAGAATTGAAGCTCTATACATTTATGACCTCTTCCTATGGGACTCCTTACCATTGATATCTGCCCCCTAGGGTGACATTGTTTCATATCTTAATGAGCAAACTACTATTTATGAGTGAGCTACTCCATCCCATTTACCAAGCTTGGAACTAAATCAATCAAATCAACTGAAGTGGGTCCACTTGGTCAATTGTAATGTAAGCAGATAGAGCACCAGAGGAAACAAGACTGGATTTCCCTGAGTCAAAGACCGATCTTACTTTCTTCTGCTTCTCCTTGTTCCTTCTCAAAACAGAACAAGGGACGAATTCAATCGATCTGTACCTTCGTTTATCTAAGTCTAGGAGATGCAATGTATGATATATATATAGCTGGTGGGTACAAAACCCCAAGGTTAGTTGTAATGGGACGTGTCGTTGGTCCTTTGAATAAATCATGGGATTGAAAAGTGAATATTCTTGAAAAGAAAATTAGAAGGAAAAGCGAAGAAATCTATGCTACTCTTATAATCAGTACCATGTGCCCTAGCAAATAATTGCTAATGAGCTCCATGGCTGTTGAATACTATAACTTACACCCAGAATAAAACCAACAGAGTGCCAAAGAATAATATCCAATGAGGAAAATCTCATCAAGTTGTGGTCTAGCAACAAGGTTGAGTGCTCATAGCAACTAACCTGTAAAAAGCTTGCAGATAGAAGAAGATTCAAGAAACTAACCTGTAAAAAGCCTACAAATAGAAGAAACTTTTTGAAATTGCTTTCCACGAATCCACTTAGCCATTGTAAAGACCGATTTGCAATAGAAATCAAGCTTGATGTTGAGCCTAAGTCCTTACTCTTGCACCATTATATAGGTAAAAAACTTCCTCACTTGACTAAATTTATCCATTTTTTGCTCAAATATGGACCAAATCCAGTGAAAAAACCTCCCCGATTGATTAAATCTCCACATTTTACTCAAATAATTGTCCACAAATCCAAATCCAGGATGAACTATGTCCAATTTACCCCAATCGAGGTTGAAGTAAGACCAGTTTATCGAAATATTCATAAATCCCAGTGAAATACCAAATTTTTAATCGTATTATCCATAAATCCTAGGAAAAATACCAATTTTTCAAGCTATTATCCATAAATCCGATGAACCATCTTCATTTCTCCTCCCAATCGAAAAAAATCGGGCGAATTTGGGCAAATATCTCCTCCCAGTAGGAAAAATTAGGGCGAATGTGGGCAAAAATAAATAATTTCGTGGGCTAATATTCATTTTCCAGTTTTTCCCAAAATTGGGATGAATGCGATTTACATTGGGGCAGCTATATGAAAAATAAACAATGGGCGAATTTATTAAATAAAATAATAACATTTTAATATAAAAAGTTCGCCCACTTTCTTTTGGGTAACCCTTAAAATTCACCATTGGGCTATAATTCGCCCCTAGAATCATCCCTGTCGTTGAGTTCTTGGTAAACTGAAAGCAAAATCCATGCTTACTAAATCCTAAGGTATGTTAGGAATAGGTAAGGGCATGTACAATCCAGTATTCTGACTCCTTCCTTTCGCATGTTGACATATCTTGCACTTGTTCACATACCTTTGTACATCTTCTTTCATCTTAGGCCAAAAATAAAAGTGACTTAGCTATACAAGTGTTTTATCAATACCAAAGTGTCCAGCCAGCCTGCCATTATGTTTTGCTTGAACCAAGTTTTCTCTCATTGAGCAATTGGGAATACACAACTGATTGTTCTTGAACAATAGTCCATCCTGCAATATGAACTCTTTCCATGGACTACTTTCCCTATTGACTGAATTTTTACATGCTGCAAAAGCTTCTTTAAAATCTGCATCAATGTCATATAAGTATTTCGAATAATCAAATCCCAAAATATGTATTTGACTCTCCTACATGACTAAACATCTCCTACTTAAAGATCGACAACCTTATTTTCCTTCCCAATGATGTGCTTCAAAACAAAAGTAAAACTTTGAAGAAATTCCACCCACTTTGCAAGTTTATTGTTTAACTTATGCTGCTACATAATATATTGTAAGCCAGAATTATCAATAAACAAAACAAAATCTGTAGGCATCAAGTAGTGCCTCCAATCAGGGATAATTTTAGGGGCTAATTTTATCCCAGTGGGCTATTTTTCCATGTTTTTCTCCCAAAAAGATTTTCCATTTTGCATTTTTTGAAGCCCTGTTTCACCCAATTTTGATGGGGTAAAATTTTTTCACCCTAAAAATCGCCAAATTATTATATAAACGATATAAATCCTTGGAAATTAAAATATTTTTTGAAAAATATCGCCAATCATTTTATAGTTGGCATTTTAAGAATTGGTAATATTCGCCAACATTTATACACTTTTAAATAAGTATGGTTCCTTAAAATCATCCCTTCCTCCAATGCTTCAAAGCTTGAATCACTGCATAAAATTATTTGTCATAAGAAGAGTATTTTTGTTTCAACTAATTTAACTTATCACTGAAATATGCAACTGGCTTGTCTTCTTGACTCAGTATAGCTCCAATAGCTATCCCACTAGCATCACATCTTACCTGAAAGGGATGATTGAAGTCTGGTAACTTCAACACCGACTTCTCAGTGACCTTCTTCTTCAACAATTGAAAGTTTCTTTCTGCTATTGCTGTCCAATAAAATGGATGCCTATCCTTTTTGATAGTATCAATGATTGGTGCAAAAATACCACTGAAATTTCTAATAAATGTTTTGTAAAAGATAGCTAAACCATGAAAACTTCTCCCTTCAAAAATATTTTTAGGTGAGGACCAATTTACAATTGCCTCTATCTTTTCTGGATCCATTTTCAAACCATCTTTAGAAATAACAAAGCCTAAATATACAAGCTTATTCTTCATAAAAGAACACTTCTTCATGTTAATTAATAACTTTTTTTGTTGCAACCTTCCTAAAACATACTTCAAATGTCTCAAGTGCTCTTTTCTAGTTTGACTGAAAAATTAAAATACCATCCAAATAAACAATGATGAACTTACCAATGAACTCCTTCAAGACTTCATTCATCAATCACATGAAAGTACTAGGTGCATTTAAGAGACCAAACGGCATGACCAGCCACTCATACAATCCATCATTGGTCTTGAAATCCAACTTCCACTCATCCCCTTCTTTGATCCGGATTTGGTGATAACCACTTTTCAAATCAAGTTTTGAAAAGTAAATTGCTCCACTCAAGCAGTCCATCATGTCATCCATCCGTGGCAATGGAAACCTGTAGCAAATAGTAATCTTGTTTATTTCTCACGACTCCGTACACATTCTCCATTCTCCACCCTTCTTTGCAGTTAGTACTGTGGGCACATCACACAGACTCAAACTTTCTCTTATCAACCCTTTGCCCAATAGTTCTTGGACTTGGTTCCTCACTTCTTCATTCTCTTTGGGTGTCATTCGGTACAAAGCCTTGTTTGGAAGACTTGCTCCTGGTATCAAGTCTATGTGAATATTTATGCTTCTTTTTGGTGGAAACTCATTTGGAAAATCATCATTTACAATGTCATGATACTCATGTAACAACTACTGAACTTCGATAGGTAAATCTACAATTTCAGTATGCAAAAGTACTACCTTTGTTTCGCAAACTACTACATAAATTACCTCTTCTTCTTCCATCTATTGTAGTAATTCCTTTCCACCTAGCAGCAGTACTTTTGGGCTGCTTATTTCAGCTATGTTGTCCTCTTTCAGCAGTACAAGAGCGTGCTTGATGGCATCCTTTTCAAATTTATAGTAATTTCTTTCTCCATCGTGTATCACTTTCCTGTCAAACTGCTAGGGGCGACCTAAAAAGATGTGACAAGAATCCATTTGCATTATGCCACAAAGTACCTTGTACTTTTACTTACCAATTTGAAACTCAACTTCACTTTTCTCCTGTACCAACAATTAGTGTCCTTTTTGTAACCATGACACTTTATAAGGTGTAGGTTGCTTAACCTTTTTCAAACCCAGGTTATCTACCATTTCTTGGGAAACTAAATTATCCATACTTCCATTATCAATCACCAATTTGCAGCACTTACCTTTTTCCTTACACATTGTCTTGAATAAATATTTTCTTTGAACCGGTTCAACAGTCTCCTTTGTTGGTTTCAATAGGACTTTGTGCATCATCAACACCTCTCCGGTCTCTAGCACATTCTTCACTTCTGGTGCGTGTTCCTCTACTGTTTTGGTTTGAGCTATGTATGCACCTCGTTGTCCCGTATTTTCATTCTCAGGACATTCAAAAGATCGGTGACCCAAAGCGTTACATCTGTAAAATCTGTAGGCAGTCTCTCTGCCTCTTCCTCTACCTCTACCTCTCTAGTAAGATATTCCTCCTCTGCTGCCACCTTATTTCTCTGACTATCCTTGCTGATTTGAATTGCCTTCATCATTCTTTTGTGCTAGACACTTCCCTTTTCCAGTTGATTGGCCCTTCCCTCTAGCAAACCCACGGCCTCTGCTAGATTTTTTCTTCCTTGTTATCTTTTCTTCCGCTTTCAAATCACAATGGTATGCTTCCTCTATTGTTCTTGGGGAAAGTATGTTGATTTCATCTTGGATATCTAGCCTTAAACCGTTGATATACCTGGTTGTATTTTTGGGGGTATATTCTAAATGACCTGCTCTCAAGTTCACCTGGTAAAACTCTTCGGTATACTCCCTCACTGTCATCATATTTTGCTTCAGATTTTGCACCCGTCTATAGAGAGTTCATTGGTAATCCTTTGGAAAGAATTTACCCTTCTTTTTTTCCACCATCCTATCCCAACTCTTGATCAATGGTTTGTCCTTCTTTCTTCATTCATCCTGCACATTGTCCCACCATAGTGCAGCATGACCTTTCAACCTTGTCACTGCAAATTTAACTCTTTTATTTTCGTCAATCTCCTCATAATCAAAATACTTGTCCATCTCGATGATCCAATCTATTAAGTTCTCATCCTTCAAACTACCATCATAAATGAAGAGTTCAAGATTTGACCTGAAACTTGAGCCCAATACTTCCCTCAACAATCTAACTTCTGCAGGCACTGCTTCTTCTTCTTTAGGTACCTCATTGGGCTCACTAATATCTCCACCTTCAGGATCTTGTTGTCTTCCCACTTCCATAGCTTCTAATCGAGCTTGCAACCTCCTTATCTCTTCTCAAAGTTCTACATTTTCTCTAGGTCTGCCTCTTTGACCTCGTCCTCTTCCTATTGGTCTATTCATCCTTCTGGCACTTGTAGGCAACAACAACTTTATTGCTCTGATACCACAAAATTTATAGCAGTAATGGCTGGAAGAAAAAAACCAACAAGAAAAGAGAACTTTCACAAATGTCGAATCTGGAACGCTCTTCCTCTAATGTTAAATGCTGACAATCTAATTTACTATTTGTTAACACCTTTTTTTTTCCTCACCAAAATGCATATTTGCCAAAAATTAAATAACACTGAAACCTTACAAAGGAATGGAACTGTTCTTCTCCTACATAAAATGCATATGAGTTTCCAAGTTCCCACGCAGCCTTCCTTAATGCAATTAATTGGGTTTACAGGAAAACGTTTCCTCAATTTACCAATTCTTCAATCTATCACAGTGTTTTTCACTATTCTCCATTCTTCATTAACGAAATCCAGCTCTGAAATGATACTCTGTCCTACGCAGAATGTGTATTCTTTTTTTTTTCTTTCAAAGGCATACGTTTACTTCTCACAGGAAATTTGACCAATAATTTAATAATGACATTAAAAATAAATAATAGTTCTTTCAACGTTCATACAATGTTGAACATGGGTAGCGTTTGGAAAGCCTCAAATTTCATCACACAGGAAAATTAAATCTCAACCAACTATGACAGGAACACATGGTCTATAGAGTTTTTCATTTTAACAGCTGCATCTATGGGCAAATCGTGAAGCAAAAATAGGAACCCGAAATTAAATGACTTACAAACTACAAATACTGTAGCAGTTTGCCAGAAATTCCACAAATCAACAAAGGAAAACTCCTAGTTGTATTTAACTTCCAAATATTCTTGATTTTAAAACATATCAATACTTGTAGATGCATTGATTTCACGATTAGTTACTCATATTCAGAGAGGCGTTTACACAGTCTTGGTATTCTACGAGAAGATTTTCTTTTTTCTCTTTCTCCCCCAAAAACTAAATTCCCCCCCAAATGAAAAATTCCCACATTAAAAACAAAAACCTTCTTTCCCAGAAACAAGGAAACTACCTTAACTGTTTTGTTTCTGTTTTAATTCCAATCTTTATTTAAAATCTAACTATCTCCTAACTAGATGTCCAAAATATTTGCTTTAGCTTTCACATGTGACCAATCCATCACATTGCTAATCCTTTTATTCAAATGCCTGCCTAATGCAAGTTTGCATCATGGGCCTTTCAATTAGCTTGTGTGTCTCTTTCTCCTTTCACCTATGAGCCTTCTCCTTGAGGAGAGAAGTCCTGGTGCTTGCGGTAGATGAAGCTAGCTTGTAGCATGGAGGAGGTCAATCTACTGAAGACCTTTCTAGTGAGCTCTTTGGCTAGGGCGTTTAATTTCACATCAAAATTCACTTGCCCTTTCGCCAGGCATTTAGTCCAATCTTCCAGGTGATCTAGTCTATCAACCAAACTCATTCTGTCATTGTTAGCTTCAAGCATTCTTGTGACACTTTCATAGATAGTTTGGATCAAGGGATCCTTTGTATACCATAGCGAAGTACATGTCTTGGTGTACTAGGGTCCCACAGGTGAAAATGGAGACCAAATCCTCCATGAGATGCCCCAGATCTTGAATGAGCTCCTTTGACTAGGATAGAGAAGCTTGCACTGGATTTCCCTTGCTTGGACATGATGCAAAACATATGAGAACAACTCGTGTCGATAGGGTGCTTGTGCTTTGTTCTCTTGCTTCTAACCATGGTAGTACCAATAGCTAGTCCTCTAATATTGCAATCAATTTAGATATTATAACAACCTCGAAGCTCACCCAATTTTCCATAATGATAAAGGACTTAGGTTGAGTGTTGAAGATATTGGGATGAAGAGCTTCATTCGACTAATTCATAATGGGATGTGCTTGGGTGTGCTTCAGCTGGACGAAGATTCGACTATGAGTTGTTAGATTCATAATGTCTTTTGGACGATCGATCATGTTCAAAATTGGAGCGAAAAGGTGGTGGTATGTTTGTACGAGGCGGTTTAAGTATCCCAACCTTGAGATCATGTCTACATGAGGTTCCCTTAAATCTAGAAGACGACGTGATCATGTCGGCCACCAGGTTGAGTTTGGCATGATCCGCACGTTTGCTTATCAGACTTCATGTGTGATGTGCATGCTTCTCCTAGAACTCTTCGTGGAGGATTCTTATTACCTTCTAAATATTAATGTATTTGTTTAAAATATTTTCCAACGTAAATTATTACACCCATTAAAAATAATTACATATTAAATTTCTTACATACAATGCACATAACAAAAGAAGTGGTTCTTCAAAAAATGAGAAGAGTTTTGATATGTGATTTTGAATAATTTGAAATTGATTTGTTTTATAACTACATTTTATATAAGATTTAGAATAATATGAGATTAATTAATTTTACAACTACATTTATATAAAATAACAAAATAAATTTATTTTTTGAAAAAAATTAAAATTTAATAATACTTAACTTTTTTTTATTTAAATTTTTTTTAAATCTAATAATATATAGCTCTGATATTTAAATTTAAATAGTTTCCATTTTTATATAATAATAAAAATAATTTATTTTTTGCGTGATAATATATAATTGTTGTAAATATTTACATATAATTTTATGAAATAATGAAATATAATTAGATTATGTTGTAAATTTTGAGATGATGTAAATGCCATTCCATATGGTAAAAATAGATATTAATAAAATATTATGAAATTTCAATACTATGTAATATTTTTATTATTATTATATAATAATGTTTCTCCATCAGTTGTTTGCATGTTTATAGAAATTTAAATACAAAAGCAGATTACTTGTCCCCAAAAAACATTTGATTATTAAAGGCTTGATACACTTTGAAGACTTCTTATAATTGTTGTAAATATTTACATATAGTTTTATGAAATAATGAAATATAATTAGATTATGTTGTAAATTTTGGGGTGATGTAAATGCCATTCCATATGGTAAAGATAAATATTAATAAAATATTATGAAATTTCAATACTATGTAATATTTTTATTGTTATTATATAATAATGTTTCTCCATTAGTTGTTTGCATGTTTATAGGAATTTAAATACAAAAGCAGATTACTTGTCCCAAAAAAACATTGGATTATTAAAGGCTTGATACACTTTGAAGACTTCTAGCATAACTAATTGATTTTGAGGGGATCCATTCAAGCATACTAGAAGTCAACATATGCAACATACATAGTTCCTCTATCATTTTGCATTTTTCCTTTAGTAACATTTAAGCTCTTTGGAAGAGTTTTTCTACACGTTGTAACTACTTGTTGTATTAATTGGTAGCAAATTTGTAGTGAAGGGGATATGGATATTGGTGGAATGGGGTCTAACCATATCACGTGTTTTTTTAATCATAGTACAATTAGAGAGTGACTCCAACTCTGGTATGATTATCCTCATTTATGTTATGTTTCAACATTGTTTTTTGACATTTTTTAGGTCTAGTTTGTTTGTTTTATATGATTATAAGAGCTTCTCCGTAGTAGATATAATATTATGTAAAGTTGTCATTTTGGCTATTATATTTTTAGTTGTTTATTTGATTTACACTATTTAAGAAGCAATTTTTTTTATTGAAAAAAATAAGTGTAATTAATTTTAAAATTTGGAAAATGAAAACAAAAACATTTTTTTTTGTGATTTTGAATAATTTCAAAACAATATATTTTATAAAATAATAAAATAATATGATTTTTTTAATCAATTTTGAGATATAATCACATAAAAGTGTAAAAAATTTGAATAATTTTACAAAATAACATTTTTATTTTTTTCACTAATATAATAATATATAAATAATATAAATATTTACATAAAATTTTATAATAATATTATATAAAATAATGAAAACTAAAATTTTATATATTTTGTGATAAAATGATATTTTAATATTTAATCATAAACAATTCAAAATCAAACACTTTATATATGTATGTCCTAAGTAAAAAATTATATGCTCAAATAATAAGCTTTTATAATTTAATCTTTATTAAAATTTTATAATAATATTATATAAAATAGTGAAAACTAAAATTTTGTATATTTTATGATAAAATAATATTTTAATATTTAATCATAAACAATTCAAAATTAAACATTTCATGTATATCTAAGTAAGAAATTATATGTTTAAATAATAAGTTTTTATAATTTAAAATGAAAAAAAAATAATCTTCTTTTAATGTGATTTTGAATAATTTGATATTGATTAATTTCAAAACTATATATTTTATAAAATAATAAAATAATATGATTTTTTTAATCAATTTTGAGATATAAAAATACAAAGCTTGGAGTATAAAATTTGAATAATTTTACAAAATAACCTTTTTATTTTTCACATTAATATAATAATACATAAATAATATAAATATTTACATAAAATTTTATAAAAATATTATATAAAAATATAAAAACTAAAATTTTA
Source organism: Pseudotsuga menziesii (assembly GCA_001517045.1). NCBI lineage: Eukaryota > Viridiplantae > Streptophyta > Pinopsida > Pinales > Pinaceae > Pseudotsuga > Pseudotsuga menziesii. The sequence goes on from LPNX010750860.1 coordinate 169,573, forward strand.
TATATTTTGTGATAAAATTATATTTAAATATTTAATAATAAAAAGTTCAAAATTAAACACTTTATGTATGTCTAAGTAAGAAATTATATACTCAAATAATAAGCTTTTATAATTTATAAGTTATCAATTTCACAATAACATACTTTTAAATTGTTTGGAGAAGAATATGATTATATTTTAAACATATTAATACATATCACAATGTAAATATGTATAAATTCTAGGAAATACATAATTTATATTAATATATGAATTTGATTAGCTTTATATATATATATATATATATA
>LPNX010750860.1:169882-184357 GCA_001517045.1 Pseudotsuga menziesii
AATTGCTTATGCATGGCTATGGTTGAATGGCTAGGTCACCCTTCCCAAACCTATTCTAACCCCATTTGCAAAACCTTAGCAAGTGTTGTGCCTTGTGAACTATTCATTCAAAGCATCTTTGGCTCTTTTTATTGAAGTATTGAGGGGTTTTCCTAGCTAAAACTCCCTCAATACCTAAATGCAAAAATATTTTATCATGTAAAGTTCTAAATGACATTTCACTTGTTAAGGATAGATATCAACCAAATATTTTGGACATTGAATATTATGTTCTTTTTTCCTTGTCATTTTTGAAACAAATTACACTTGAATTGAATATTATGTACGTCTTTTTTGGTCCAAAAATGAAGTTTTTAGTGAATAAATTATGTACTCTCCTCCAACACTCTATCCTCCTCATGGTTGGCTTGACTAATGACCCCCATATCATAATGGTCGAATATTGAATACTACCCCTACCAACATGAGTATTAGAAGCCTAATATGAGTCTGCAAGTTCAATGGGTTGGGGCTTGTAGTCCACTTTTGTGTCTCTTTCTCCTTTCACCCCCGAGCATTCTCCTTGAGGAGGGAAGTCCAGTTTCACATCAAAATTCATCTACTCCTTCGCGAGGTGTTTGGTCTAATCTTCCAGGAAGTCTAGTCTATAAACCAAACTCATTATGTCATTGCCAGCTTCAAGCATTTCTGCGACAATTTCATAGATAGTTAGGCTCGGGGAGCCTTCATATACCATAGTGAAGTATGCATCTTGGTGTATCGGGTCCCACAGGTGCAAATGGATCCTAGCTATCCAAATCCCATCAAAAACATAGAATAAATAGACTGCTCATAATAATAGTTATTGAAAAATGTTTAAATGATAATATTGATTAATCAATGTGCTTACGTTTGTATTTGTTTATGGCTTTGGGTACTATGTATATGTAAGTGTATGGGTTTTTAGATGGGGCTGTTCAACAAGGGATTTATAGGGTTCGTATGGACATTATAATGGATAAAAATCACTTTTTCTCTCTCTAGATAGGGTGTATTACAAGAACAATTACAAGAGTTATAGATATCCAAGTCTCTAGGGCCTCCATAGTTGCTAATGACTAGGTCAATTGGAGATGTGCCCATCAATCATCCATCTTGGAACACTGGCAGTTCAGGATAAGGGAGTTATAGGGGAAGTTTCTCTCCATCAGTTTTTTGCATGTTTATAGGAATTTCAATAAAAAATGGGATTACTTGTCCAAAAAATTCAATGGACTATTAGAAGACCTAATACACTTTGAAGAATTTGGCTAAAAACTCCAAAGTTTCCATTGACTCGGTGAATTGGAGATGCTCCCTTAAATCATCCGTCTTGGAACACTAGTAGTTCAGGATAACAGAGCTATAGGGGAATTTTTCCCTCATCATGATTTTTCATGTTTATAGGAATTTCAATAAAAAGATGGATTACCTATCCAAAATATCCATTGGAATATTAGAAGTTCTGATACACTTTGAAGACTTTGGTTTGGAGTTTCTATTGTATTGGTGAATTGGATATCCTCCCTTCAATCATACATATTGGATTACTTGTAGTTTAGGATAAGGGAGCTATAGGGGAAGTTTTTCTCCGTCAATTTTTTCCATGTTTATAGGAATTTCAATAAAAATGAGGATTGCATGTCCAAAAAGGCCATTGGACTATTAAAGAATTGATACACTTTGAATACTTCTAGCATAACCAACTGATTTTGAGGGGATCCAATCAAGCATACTAGAAGTCAACATATGCAACATATGTAGTTCCTCTATCATTTTTCATTTTTCCTTTAGTAACATTTAAGCTCTTTGGAAGAGTTTTTCTACACTTCATAAATACTTGTTGTATTAATTGATAATGAATTTGTAGTAAAGGGGATATGGATATTGGTGGAATGGAGTCTAACCATATCACATGTTTTATTAATCACGGTACAGTCAAAGGGTGACTCCAACTGGGCTATGATTATCTTCATTTATGTTATGTTTCAACATTGTTTTTTGACATTTTTTAGGTCTACTTTGTTTATTTTATATGCTTATAAGAGCTTCTCCACAATAGATATAATATTATGCAAAGTTGTCATTTTGACTATATCTCTTTAGTTGTTTATTTGATTTACATTATTTAAGAAGCAATTTTTTTCTATTGAAAAAAAAAAGTAAGTGTAATTAATTTTAAAATTTGTAAAATGAAAAAAAATATTTAACTTATTAAAGAGAATTTGATGTCAAAAATGGGCCTCCTAAGAGATGTACTACAAAAATATAAGATATATTAAAATATTATGAGTTAGGGGTTTTATGGGGTAGGTATATATNTATTCATGAATTTAATTTATTTTAAAAGTACAAGATTATATATATATATATATTAGTTTGACATTATGATATTAAATACAATTGAATGAAGATATAATTTAAAATTAAAAAACATGAAAATGACAATATATTATTTTATAAAAAAATGTGAAAATATATTTTTATGAATTATGAGTACTTTACTTGAAAATGACAATAATATTATTTTATGAAAAAATGAATTGTGAGTACTTTACTTGAAAATAACAATAATATTGTTTTATGAGAAAGTGTGAAATGACTTTTATTGTGAGTACTTCACTTTATGACTTAAAAGTACTTGTACCACTACCTTGGTTAACTATGGGTTTTCATCCACCATAGAAAATGTGACAAATAAGCATTCTTAACTCATGTAATGCCACCTCAACCATGGGGGGTGATGTCATCTACTAGAATGTAATTGGTTGATTTTTATAGTACATTTTGGTCCTTTTAAGGCCCATTTTTGACCTCAAATTCTCTCTAATATGATCTTTTTTTTATATGTGATTTTGAATAATTTGATATTGATTAATTTCAAAACTATATATTTTATAAAATAATAAAATAATTTGTTTTTTTAAATAAATTTTGAGATATAATAATATAGAGCTTGGTGTATAAAATTTGAATAATTTTACAAAATTACATTTTTATTTTTCACACTAATATAATAATATATAAATGATATAAATATTTACATAAAATTTTATAATAATATTATATAAAATAATGAAAACTAAAATTTTATATATTTTGCGATAAAATGATATTTTAATATTTAATCATAGACAATTCAAAATTAAACACTTCATGTATGTCTAAGTAAGAAATTATATGCTCACATAATAAGTCTTTATAATTTATAGTTTATAGTTTATCAATTTCACAATAACATACTTTTAAATTGTTTGGAGAAGGATATGATTATATTTTAAACATATTAATACATATTGCAATCTAAATATGTATAAATGTTAAGAAATACATAATTTATATTAATATATGAATTTGATTAGCTTCATAATGATATTTACAAAATAAAATGTTTTTTCATATATAAATTTGATTAGCTTTATAATAATATTTACAAAATAATTTGTTTTTTTATATATATATATTTTGAAATGTAAAAATATGATATTCCATTTTTGGAATTAGCATTGCTTTTGCATGGCTATGGTTGAATGATTATGCCACATTTTTTTTATATTTTTTATATTTATAAATACATAGTTATGGTTGAATGGCTAGGTCACCCTTCACAAACATCTTCTTACCCCATTTGCAAAACCTTAGCAAGTGTTGTGCCTTGTGAACTATTCAATTAAAGCTCTTTGGCTCTTTTTATTGAAGTATTGAGGTATTAATCTTATCTATTGATCTAGGAACAAAGAATCAATCTCATCAAGAATTAATCAACAAATAACTCATGAAATGGTGTAATCGGTCTGCAGGAATAGGAACCGCTTAATGTATATTCAATAAACAATGAATAGTTACAATTACAATGTCATGCTACAAGCATGAATGAAGAGACAATTCAAATTCCTTAGGAGGTCATTCGAATTGAATGAGTGAGTCTAGCTTAACTGACTATAAGCCATGGTTCACACTCAGTTAACCACTGACCAAAACCCTAATTGAATCAACTAACCCTAACTGAAGTCGGAGTGCAATAAATTACTGAGTCTCAACTGGAAGAGATCAGACACATGTCACAGCCGATCAACCATCAAGAGGTAGCACTACACTGACTCCAATGAACCCCAATGAGGTTAACTGAAGTTGAACTGCACATCAGAAGTTGGTGGAGGCACCCCTGTTGACTCCAGTTCATTAAATAATATATTTAATGAGAGGAGGCGCCTTAACTGACCTATTTAACTGATTGTAACCACCAATTAGCAATTAGGTACATTAATATCACTCAGATCACCCCCGGAGTGCTCCAGTTAGCCTCCCCGAATGTAGGAGAAGGCTAAGTTAGCCTCCTTGACTGAAGGTAGGCATGGGTGAGACTAGATGATGACATTTAATGCTCCACTGATGTCAATTAATGTCAATAATACTTAGGATAGTGGTTTAACTAGGCCAATTTGACCAAAAAGAGTGTGTATGGTAGTAAATGTCTCCAACATGAGGGGCTTTCCTAGCTAAAACGCCCTCAATACCTAAATGCAAGAATATTTTAATCATGTAAAGATCTAAATGACATTTCACTTGTTAAGGTTAGATATCAATCAAATATTATCGACATTGAATATTATGTTCTTTTTTCCTTGAATTTTTGAAACAAACACTTGAATTGAATATTATGTACTTTTTTTAGTCCAAAAATAAAGTTTTCAGTGAATAAATTATGTACTCTCCTCCAATAGTCTATCCTCCTCATGATTGGCTTGACTAGTGAACTCCATATCCATAATGGTCGAATATTCAAGAATACCCCCACCAACATGAGCATTAGAAGGCTAATATGAGTCTGGAATTTGAATGGGTTGAGCCTTGCAGTCCACTTTTATGTCTCTTTCTCCTTTCACCCACGAGTGTTCTCCTTAAGGAGGGATGTCTGGGTAATTGCGGTAGATGAGGATAGCTTGTAGCATGGAGGATTCCAGTTTATTAAAGACCTTTCCAGTGAGCTCTTTAGGGAATTCAGTTTCACATCAAAATTCATCTGCCCCTTCACCAAGTGTTTGGTCCAATCTTCGAGGTAGTCTAGTGTATCAACCAAACTCATTCTATCATTGTTAGCTTCAAGCATTACGGTGACACTTTCATAGATAGTTTGGCTTAGGGGATACTTTGTATACCATAGTGAAGTATGCATATTGCTGTATCGGGTCCCACAGGTGCAAATGGATCCCAAATCCTCCATGAGATTCCCCATATCTTGAATGAGCTCCTTGACCTCAACACATTGAATTTTATTTTTCATTCGATCCTCCATTGTGCTCAGGATACAACGACCTTTAGGATGAACTACACCGGAGAATCTTGCATTGTCTTTCTCTTTCATGGACATGATGCACAACATATGAGAACGACTCGTATCGACAGAGTGCTTGCACTTTGTTCTCTTTCTTCTAGCCATGGTAGTACCAATAGCTAGTCCTTTGATATTGCAATGAATTTGGATATTATAGGAGCCTCAAAGCTCACCCCCATGGTAATTTACCAGAAAATAAATAGGAACTTAGGCCAAGTGTTGAAGCTATCGAGATGAGATTGGGTGCCCTTCAATTGCACGAATATTCAACTACGAGTAGGTAAATTCATAATGCCTTGTAGACGATATATCATGTTCAAAACTGGAGCAGGAAGGTGGTGGTATGTTTGCACGAGGGGTATGAAGTATCATATGGTGGTATGTTTGGATGAGACGTGAAATTCTATTTTCATCATATGAGGTTTGATGAGGTTGAAACCCCTCTCAAACATTTTAAAACAATTAATATATATATATGGGTAGAAAGGGAAACATAACGAAATGAAAAATTTTACTCAAAAATTTCATATTGTCATTCCAAGTGAGCTTGTGTCACTACCAAGAAAGTTGTCTCATACATCAAATAGTTCCATAATCTATAGGAATCCTACAAACCAAGTTGACTCGACAATGAAGTAGGTTTAGACTATTAGGGTTAGGTTTCTACATCAATTTTAGGAAAAAAATTTGAATTCTAGTGCCATTTGACCAAATTGTGCGGTCCCACATTGACGTCGTAATATCATCAAAGATAGGTCGCAAGTTAATATTATGAAATGTGTATTCACCCTACATCCATTTTAGTGACAATTAAATCTTCCACAGGGTTATATATATATACAAACATTACTAGCTTCTATGTTCATCTCTAGAAGGGTTTCGTCGTCATCTTCACTCTCACCCAAACTGATGTTACATTTTCTTCCTGATCCCCATATTTACTATGACCGTCGCAAAACAATGATGAGAAAACCTTAACAACCGGCATGGTCTCAAAATACAAATAAGTTCAGCGAAGCATTTCCTTTAAATCAAATGATATATTCCTATCTAGAAATGGCACAACTGGTACAGACTCTAATATTCATTTGGCTCAACTTACTCTAATATTCATTTGGCTTAACAAGCAAGATATGGGAATTTTATAGTATGGCAAATTTGTGTTACCAGGAAGCTATATTACAAGCATTCTTCTATGGATTTATAGAAGATTACAAATTCAACTCCAACTTAACTACAATTAGATGAACGTGTAGTTGTACTCCAATGACTTCATCGCTTAGCCTACGAAGTCTACCTTCATTGCAGTGAAACCGTGCATTGCCCAATAAGCTTTCCATTTGCCATCTTAGCATCATGAGAACAATTAGTTAGATAGATAATATGCTCCGAGGGTGATGTATTAGTAATTTATTCCTTTCAGCATATTCCGAACATATTAATCTTATTAATATAGATTTCCATTTGGCATCTTAGCATCATGAGAACAATTAGTTAGATAATATAGTCTGATGGTGATGTATTAGCAATTTATTCATTTCGGCATATTCCGAACATATTAATCTTATTAATATGGTTGTTACTAGTATAAAATCATAACTTTGGGTTTAAGTGAGCAAGCGGGCGCTACATAACGACTTCAAAGAACAACATAAAATCAAAGTAGATGCGACCAAGCCGCTATGACCGATAGAAATATAAAAAAGTAGCAAGAATAATAAATCTACAACATTCATCAATGCGTGGATTCGAACCCAGGTATTGCTCTATGCAAGATAATGTAACAAAAACATGAGATATACATAATATGCTTCAAAAGAGTCTTATTCCAATAAAGATCATTTCATTAAGAAAATATTTCAAATGTTGTTATAAGCGAATTACAACCAATGGAAACAAGGCTGCATGGAAGCAGGTACCTACAAAGGTTAGGTTTTCTTCGATATATTGTTATTTGAGCATGTTGTTGAATGACACTTATTGCGAATGCATTGCCAATCTTAAGCTCTTACTCGTTGTAAAAGTAATATGAGTTGATGCTTACTATCCATGATATGAAACAAAATAGAAACTAAGATCAATGTCCCTTTCATCACTCTTTTTGCTCTTGGACTGGTATTTCCTACTTCAATCGTCAATACCAGCCATTAAATGATGGACATAGAGATTTTTTTAAATCAAGGGAGTTTTTGACAACTATATGCCTAGTCATATGTTGTATTGAAATCTAGTTACAACTAGTTGTGTGGAATGGAACATAGACTCGAAATGCTAGGCTTGAAGATGTTTAATTGATGGACGGTTGGACGTTTACAAATTTGCTTGACGTTGTTTAATTGATGATCGGTTGGACGTTAGCAGAGCTGCTTGAAGATGCTTTAATGACAGGCATCTAGATAGTTGCCTTTGGATTCATTTTCAATTGGGGTTAGCTGTTGCATTGTGATATTAACGTGTTTGCTTGTACCTTTGTGTAGTTAATTTAGATCTTTAACAATTGTTTTAATAATAATGTAACCAAAGAATGCAAAATCTCAACACAATCTCAAGCAATTGATTTACTACTTGAACTTGAACCAGTGGCGGTTGATTGATGAATAGATCATACATAAAATAATTAACACTGCATCATTAGCATAATTGGCTACATATCCACGACTTAAATATCCAATAGTAAGGGTAACATAAAATAATTAACACTGCATCATTAGCATAATTGGCTACATATCCACAACTTAAATATCCAATAGTAAGGGTACTCCATATCCAATAGTAAGGGTACTACATATCCACATCTCATTAGTAAGGGTACTACATATCCACTACATATCCACAACTTAAATATCCAATAGTAAGGGTACTACATATCCACATCTCATTACCTTCCAATTGTTGGTGTTCCCTTCTTTTGTGCTCCGGTTACTTCGGGATGGGGTGTTGCGTCCCCTTCTACTTGACTAGTATCAAAGGAAGGACGGACGGGTGTTAATCTAGTTTGATTTGCTGGTCCAGGCATGGGATGGAAAGGAAGTGGTGTATGCCAGCTGGAGGTTACCATGGGTGGCCGGGTCATTGGAGTAATGAGCCTGCGGTGCGGTGGGTCCTCACTTTATTTGGTGGCAGGGTCATTGGACTAATGAGCCTGCGGTGCGGTGGGTCCTCACTTTATTTGGGAAGATGGACAATGGACATAAGATGCACACACTTGTCAATCATGGTTGTAACCAAACCAGGAAAAAGTAGGCACCCAACGCGCGGGACAAGCAGTCTGTTGTCCATCTTTCATCCGATCTCTATGCATGGTAGACATTTTGCAAAAGTAGCTAACATGCATGCCATGCAATCTGCCGTCCCAGCCATTCACAACGTGTCTAGCCAATGGGCCCAGATTGTGAGGGTTGTTCTATGCGCGGGGAAGATTCCGAGCATAGAATGGTCATCGCTGCCAATATTGTCTCATTGACATTGATACTACCTATATTAGAATTTATCATAATAGTCTCATATTGAATTCCTTTCCATATTGATCAATACGCTGGAATAATCCCTTCCCTTCCATTTTGTTTTTGGATATCCAGTGCATGTTATAATTTCTTCCATAATTTTGTGGATTTTAAGAATTCTCCTTGGGACGGACTAAGTTTTAGAGGTTGCTGCATACTTTTGATGAATCAATTTATGAGAGATTTATATGATTTGCCTGCCATAGTCCCCTAGATTTGTAGTTGGGATTTTCAATTTTCGGCTATTTGTCATGCTAACAGTTTACTAATTGGTATACTGTATAACCAATCCATTATATATCATGGAATGAGTATAACAAAGACTACTGGTATTTCATGTACAGGCCGTATCAATAGAGCTGGCTCGTGCAATGTATAATGTGCCAGGATTGACACATTGGAGCCCTAATGTGAATATATTTCCAGAATATCCCAGATGGGGACGAGGTCAAAGACTCCAAGAGAGGATCCTTTGGATTAATTTAAGATATTCTCAAAAGTTTGCAAGGATTAATAGTATTCTAAATTTTCTTTTAAAATTCATAAATTTCCATTTTAAAATTTATAAATCCAATTGTATGACCAGTTTTACTATAAGATCTGTATTTCAATTTGCCTTTGTAGTTGTATATTTTTCTTATTGTTAGAGGGAATCATCTTGATTGTCAAAAACTAGGTTTTCCCTTACAGGTCTATCAAACTATGTTGGTCGACCTGTGAGCAGAAGTAGAACGTCATTCCATTTCATAACATTCTCTTTCTCTCTGACTGTTGTCTCTTTTTCTTAGCCCGTGTGTCCGCTCCCAATAATGCCCATGCCAATCTGACCTGTGTGTCCTGTATTGTCATTAAAGGTGATAAAAAAACTTTCACCAAATTAATGCCAATGACTCCCTGACTCACGCTGAAAAACGTCCAATTCTTTTCTATTTCTAGACGCCAAATCAACAACATCGATTGGTTACGGATCCCTAAGATCGAATGTGCTTTGTAGGGGTTCTTAAGATCTAATTTCTGAGTTGTTCCTTCGGGGGCAACGTTATAAAAAGACCTCGTGTAAGTTCAGTATCCCGACAACGTTATTCAAATACTAGAAATGCAATACGGAAATTACAAGACTTTTCTTTTACCTATCACGGCATGGCATGGCCAAGAGCAAAGCCGGCCGAGGGAGTCTTCAACATTGACGATAAGTAAGCTGCAAGAACGAATCAGACACCAGGAAATCACTGATCCTGGTAACAGTGATAAGTAAGCTGCAAGAACGATATTATAAATTCGTGAAGATACGGTGCCATCGATGGCATTACAGAAATCACAGCTTACGATCGATGATCGATGAAATTACAGAAATTGATGGCATTACGTTTGGAAAAATCGATGGTCGTCCGTATCGCGAGCAGAACGGGCCGAAAACACTCAGCCTCAGCTACCACGTGGCACTATAAACCAAGCTGTCTGGGCCAAGTGGCGTACGGAGAGCGCTGGCTTGTGGCCAAGTGGCGTACGGAAAACTACCAAGTGGTGTACGGAAACATTAGATCGGATGAATATGGTCGTACGGAATGCCTTGGATAGCCGTTGGATGGCTGCCAAGTGGCGTGAGGAGGACATTCGGATCTGGCCATCTGGTGCGTTCCAACTGGCGTTTTCTGGGCCCTGCGATCTGACCGTCCGATGGATGCCAGTGGCACAATGAGGGCCATGTGATTTGGCCGTCCGATGGATTTGGCCGTCTGATGGCTGCCAAGTGGCGCTCCCTGGGCTTGCGATCTGAGGGCCGTTGTTCGAGGGTTCGAACCTTACAGAGGTGTGACGCTCTTGGAGGAATGGAGTCCGCCTTTGATGCGTTGCGTTGTGCAGGTGGAAAATTCGCCCGAATACTATTACAGCAAGACGTTTCTCCCATCCCAGCGATCGATGGCTGAATCCTCTAAGGCTACTGGTTACCCAATTACTATGCATTGATTTCTACTCACGCAACGTATGGGTATGGGTTTCAATTAGAAATATATTATAGTCTCCCAGGATCTTACTCTCTGCACCAACAAGTTTAACAACTCCGCAACTTAGAAATATATTATTTATTAGAATTTAAATGTTATTAACAGTTTTGAAATCGTGATTTTGAAAAGCTCTCTCTCAAGTACTGCAAGTGCATAGGATGTGAAGAATGCTAGAAATGGATATGAACGATACAAGACTATATGATTCGGTGATATTATCATAGAAATAAAAGTACAACCTTGGAAATTCATCCTTTCCAGGACTACCTCGTAGGCCCGTTGATGAAGTTTCACTACTTTATACGATACTTTAATCGATTCGGTTTACCTCAGGTTTTCTAGTTGGTTTTATCTAAGAATTTGGGTTATAAATTATTTTGTTACATGGAATCTAAGATATTTTATATAGAAATAATGAAACTCATAAACAAGTAAATTCGTGAGAAAATTCTTACCTGCCATATATCATAAACAACCTTATATCTCAGCATCTTGTGCTAAATATTATTAGGATTATTAACAGTACTCTTATGGTTCAACAATTCACTGCCCACTAAGAATATACAACAGTGAAACGACAAGATCTATATATAGCAGTGAAAGTACGAGATCTTCTGAAAGAGTACACATTGGATGAAGTTCAAGCAAATTCATATTGCCTCAGGCTTCCTTTCCTATAGGGGAGGGACACCAGTAGTGGTGCACCCTCCCCATTTCCATAATGGCGTACTCCACATGGAAGACAACTTGGCGAACTACACCAGAGAAGCTTGCACTGGATTTCTCTTGCTTGGACATGATGCATAACACATGAGAACGACTCATGTCGACAGGGTTTTTACGCTTTGTTCTCTTGCTTCCAACGATGGTAGTATTAATAGCCAGTCCTCTAATATTGCAATCAATTTAGATATAGCCTCGAAGCTCAGTCAATTTTCCATAGTGATAAAGGACTTAGGCAGAGTGTTGAAGATATTGGGTGAAGAGCTTCATTCTACTAATTCATAATGGGATGTACTTGGGTGTGCTTCAGCTCCACGAACATTCGATTATGAGCAGGTAGATCCATAATGCCTTTTGGACGATCGATCATGTTCAAAACTAAAGGTGGTGGTATGTTTGTATGAGGGGGTTTAAGTATCCCAACCTTGAGATCAAGTCTACATGAAGTTCCCTTAAATCTTGAAGACTACGTGATCATGGCGACCATCCAGTGGAGTTTTGCATGATTTGCATGTTTACTTGTCAGACTTCATGTGTGGTATGCATGCTCCTCCTCGAACCCTTCGTGGAGGATTCTTATTACCTTTTAAATATTAATGTATTTTTTTAAAATATTTTCCAATGTAAATTATTACACCCATTAAAAATAATTACATATTAAATTTCTTACATACAATGCATATAACAAAAGAAATGGTTCTTCAAAAAATAAGAAGAGTGTCTATATGTGTTTTTCAATAATTTAGAATTGATTAATTTTATAACTACAGTTTTGATATGTGATTTTGAATAATTTGAAATTGATTAGTTTTATAACTACATTTTATTATATGTGATTTATTCAAAATGAGAAGAGTTTTGATATGTGATTTTAAATAATTTGAAATTAATTAGTTTTATAACTATTTAAAATGATTTAGAATAATATGAGATTAATTAATTTTACAATTGTATTTATATAAAATAACAAAACAAATTTATTTTTTTGAAAAAATTTACGTAACTTTTTTTTTATTTGAAAATTTCTGAAATCTAATAATATATAGCTTTGATATTTAAATTTGAATAGTTTTCAGTTTTATATGATAATAAAAATAAATTATTTTTTGGGTAATAATATTAATTGTTCTAAATATTTTGATATAATTTTATGAAATAATAAAATATAATTAGATTTTGTCTTAAATTTTGAGATGATGTAAATGCCATTCCATATGGTAAGAATAGATATTAATAAAATCATATGAAAGTTCAGTACTATGTATTATTTTTATTGTTATTATATAATAATATTTCTCCATCAATCTTTTTTGGATGTTTATAGAAATTTAAATAAAAAAATGGATTGCCTATCTCAAAAAACCATTGGATTATTAAAGGCTTGATACGCTTTGAAGACTTCTAGCATAACCCACTGATTTTGAGGGGATCCATTCAAGCATACTAGAAATCAACATATGCAACATATGTAGTTCTTGTATCCTTTTGCATTTTTCCTTTAGTAACATTTAAGCTCATTGGAAGATTTTTTCTACACTTTGTAAATACTTGTTGTATTAATTGATAGCAAATTTGTAGTGAAGGGGATATGGATATTGGTGGAATGGGGTCTAACCATATCACTTGTTATTTTTAATCATAGTACATTTGTTAGAATATAATCCGTTAGGGTTATATAATGTAAATAAATAAATAAATAAATAGTAGGAAGCCAAACAGGCTGAGCGGAAGGTGAAACCCAACCGCCATGTGATTTGTATAAATATAGGCATTTGCATTGGAATAATGATCAATCGGGAGTTATTACCAACAAGTGGTATCAAAGCCTGGCTATTTTCCTGCCATAACTCCTGGCTGCATTGCATGCCTGTCATTCTCCCTGTGTTATCAGAGTGTTGCCATTCTGCCTGCCAGTCTGCTCTTTCAGAGCTGCCTGCCAGTCTCTCCTGCCTGCATGCGTTACTCCTCCTGCCTGCGTTTTTTGCTCATATGTTTGATGTATAATGAAGAGCCTAACCCTAAGTTTTAACCACGATCTCCATTCAGTTTTCGTTGTTGCTGTATATTTTTTATCTGTGTGTATATCCCTGGTAAACCCTAATTTATCCTGCGATTTGTGTTTATCAGTGTGAGTATGTATATCTCTACGATATAGTGTGAGTATATCCCTGGTAAACCCTAATTTATCCTGCGATTTGTGTATATCAGTGTGACTGCATTATTGAGTATATATCCTGCGTTTGAAACTTCTTTTGTTTGGCATCACATGAGTGCGATGTATATACTACATTGAAGACTGATATACTAGTGCGTGTTGGAGACTGGTGCGTGTTGGAAACTGCTGAAGACTGCCCTCATTCGCGTTGGAGACTGTTGAGTGAAGACCAGCGTGGATCTCTTCCAAAGTGGCCCATTGCCTCCAAACGTTTCTTCTACTTTGTTCTCATCATCTTTAGAGGATACAGCGCATTGATACTTGTACACGCAGACTGTTGAAAACCCATTGAAGACTGAGCTGTATGCTGCGTAAGTTTGAATCTTGCTATTACCTATCTTGTACATGCTCAATGATATAATACCTATCAGATCCATGACAGGATGAAGTAATATTTATGGGAGTTAAATAAATTTGTTGTTGAAAGGAGAACGATAGTCGTGACTATCGTGAGGCTGCGTGGAGAAGAAATGGTATTGCTGAATGATATGTAATGCTTGCTATGTTGAAATATTGTTAAAACTCGTGGAGGTAGAACGATTTTAAGAACCTGCGTGGAGAAGACTGCATACATGCTGGGTGATTCTATGAAGATGGGTAACACTTTTTGGCCAAATTTGGCGATGAAAACCTGATTTTTTACTCATGTGCTAGATAGAAGCCCTCAAAACGCAT
>LPNX010750860.1:196320-297995 GCA_001517045.1 Pseudotsuga menziesii
ACGCCAAGCTCCTTCGTTTTCTCAAGCCTACATGCAAAATAGTTAATTTGAATGTAAAAACCCTCCGTAGGTATTCTATTAGAAGAGAACATCTTGACACAACCAATCAGACAGATTTTTGGGCCTTTATTGGTCGGTTGCCATGTCGTGACATGAAGCTTGTTGATGCAGTAAAGGGACTAGTGCATAGTTTTTGGCATGATCACACAAGGCCTTCTTCAAACCAGAAGGATGTACTAAAACTGAGAATGGGTTCAAAGGATCGTGAATCGCATATTAAACATCTTATTGATATAACACAGACATAACTATACAAGAGATTCAGGAATGAACATAAAGAATTAAACTTGGGGCAGAGATCTTTTGAGAAATGTAAGCCCTGGTATGTTAGAATAAATACTCTTCGTAACACTTGTTGTTGTAGATATCATGTAGAATATGAATATTACTATGAAACATTTTCATACATTCGTCGTGTGTTGCATACTAACCATGTACAGGATTGCTCCCTGACAATACCACTGACTTCATCAAGAGAATTCATTCATAGCATCATGTGCAATAGGCCTGAGGGGAAAACATACTATGCAAAATCTTGTTTGGATGGAACATGCTCCAACTGTGCTGGAATGAGATTATTGAGCCAATGTATGCATGAGAGTGGAGACAGTGAATTTGGCAATATGGTAATAGACATGAAAAGTTTCAAATATATCAGCTATGAAATAGTTCCAGGGAAAGAAAGCAAAAAGATACAATTGGTGACATCTCAGGTTTGCATAAATATCAATAAATTTATGTTTGAACAGTTACATTTCAATTGTTACTTGCCCAAAAAAACTAATGTTGAGATAATTTTGTGTCAACAGGTACAAGTTAGTGTCTTCGTCAAGGAATTTATTGAAAAGACATGTCAATATGTTCAGCATGTACACTTGGCACGATGGCAGGATGAGAAGTTTAGAGTATGCAGAGACACATTTCCTCGTGGTACAATACTTTCAGTAGTTGATTTTGCCAAGAACTACACTCTGCAACCTCAAAATGAGATCCAAAGTCAGTATTATGACTCTGAGCAGGTTTCCTTGATGGTCCATATCACATATAGGCATGGCCCAAATAGCACTGAAGAGCAAAGAGAAATTCTGAAGGAATATCACTTCTACGTAAGTGATGATAGGTGCCATGACTTCCACTATGTACGTCATTGCTTCATCATGTTCTATGATCACTTGAAGGCAAGGAACATACAAATGGATCGACACGGGATTTGGTCTGATGGATGTGTTGGTCAGTTCAAAAATGCACGCATATTTCAATGGTTGTGTTCATTGCATAAAAACCACAAAGTGCCACATATGTGGAACTATTTCAAGACTGGGCATGGTAATATTTAATCATAAACAATTCAAAATTAAACACTTCATGTATATCTAAGTAAGAAATTATATGCTCAAATAATAAGCCTTTATAATTTATAGTTTATCAATTTCACAATAGCATACTTAAATTGTTTGGACAAGAATATGATTCTATTTTAAACATATTAATACATATTGCAATGTAAATATGTATAAATTCTAGGAAATATATAATTTATATTAATATCTGAATTTGATTAGCTTCATAATTATATTTACAAAATAAAAAAGTTTTTTTATATATAAATTTGATTAGTTTTATAATAATATTTACAAAATAATTTGTTTTTTTATAAATTTTGAAATGTAAAAATGTGATATACCATTTTTGGAATTACCATTAATTTTTTTTTCATGGCTATGGTTGAATGACTATGCCGCAATTCTTTTTATATTTTATATTTATTAAAAATTGGTTATGGTTGAATGGCTAGGTCACCCTTCCAAAGTTGCCATTGACTAGGTAAATTGGAGATGCACCCTCAACCATCCATCTTGGAACACTAGTAGTTCATGATAACAGAGCTATAGGGGGATTTTTTCTTCATTAGTCTTTTGCATGTTTATGGGAACTTGAATAAAAAAAATGGATTACCTATCAAAAATATCCATTGGACTATTAAAAGTCCTGATACACTTTGAATACTTTGGCTAGGGATTCTGAGTTGTTATTGACTGGCTGAATTGGAGATCCTCCCTTCAATCATCCATCTTGGAGTACTGCAAGATAAGGGAGCTGTAGGGGAATTTTTTTCTCGATGAGTTTTTTGCATGTTTATAGGAATTTCAATAAAAAATCATATTGCATGTCCAAAAAATCCATTGGACTATTAAAGGCTTGATACACTTTGAATACTTCTAGCATAACCAATTGATTTTGAGGGGATCCATTCAAGCATACTTGAAGTCAACATATGCATCATATGTGGCTCCTCTGTCATTTTTAATTTTGCCTTTAGTAACATTTAAGCTCTTTGGAAGAGTTTTTCTACACTTTGTAAATACTTGTTGTATTAATTGATAAGAAATTTGTAGTGAAGGGGATTGGATATTGGTGGAATGGAGTTTAACCATATCACATGTTTTTTTAATCACAGTACAGTCAAAGAGTGACTCCAACTAGGCTATGATTATCTTCATTTATGTTATGTTTCAACATTGTTTTTTGACATTTTTTAGGTCTAGTTTGTTTATTTTATATGCTTATAAGATCTTCTCCATAGTAGATATAATATTATGCAAAGTTGTCATTTTGACTATTATCTCTTTAGTTGTTTATTTGATTTACACTATTTAAGAAGCAATTTTTTTCTATTGAAAAAAAGTAAATGTAATTAATTTCAAAATTTGTAAAACGAAAAAAATTAAAGTTAATCTCTTTTTTATATGTGATTTTGAATAATTTTATATTGATTAATTTCAAAACTATATATTTTATAAAATAATAAAATAATTTGTGTTTTTAATCAATTTTAAGATATAATAATATAGAGCTTGGTATATAAAATTTGAATAATTTTATAAAATAACGTTTTTTATTTTTCACAATAATATATAAACGATATAAATATTTACATAAAATTTTGTAATAATATTATATAAAATAATGAAAACTAAAATTTTTGTATATTTTCTAATAAATGATATTTTAATATTTAATCATAGACAATTCAAAATTAAACACTTCATGTATGTCTAAGTAAGAAATTATATGCTCAAGTAAGAAGTCTTTATAATTTATAGTTCATTAATTTCACAATAACATACTTTTTAACACACACACACATATTGTTTTAACTTTTTATAATTATAATACATATGAAATTCATTTTCACTATTTAATAAGTAATGCACTATAACATACTAACTTAAAGTTACTTAGTAAATAATAAAACATGCACGTTGTGTCAAAGTTCATTGATATAAAGTAGAAATTACATATTAAATTAAAAATCACAAGTTTGAATATGAAAAACCAAGTGGAAATTCAAATTACATATCTGATATTGACTATAGATATAATATATGTCCATTGCCCTATTACATCCAAAATATTCCTAAATGTATTTCCAAATATGAAATAGAAAATTCAAAAAACATTGAACAATGAACAACATAGTTGATTTGGCTTCCTGAAGCCATCTCTGATAGGTTGTCTAATTATGCAACATCATTGTCATCGACATCATTGAGCTCCTTGATCAACAAGCTCTCTAGGTAGGAATCACTCTCAAGTGGAAGCTTCTCCTCATCCATAGCAATTGGAGGTATCTCGACAAGGACATTTGGTTGTATCTCCTTGTCCACACATATGGCATTCTCTATGCATTGATCACATATGTTGAAAGGACTCTCCTTGTTGTACCTTGGGTGTTTTTGAGATATGATTTGAAGTGTGCTTTGAATGTAGACTAGGTTCTCTTCCTTTCTCGATCCCAATATGTTTTTCTTCATTGAATGGATGAAACCATAAGTGCTCCAACTCCTCTCCCAAGACAAGGAATGATTTATGTGCCCAAGTAACTGTATGGTAATGTTCATGGATAGTAAAATTCTTAGGGTAAGGAAATGCTAAGTATGTAAGATATAAATTAATACAGAAACAAGATAAGGAACTACGAACTAGCTACATTCCCAAGTAATCGTATGGAAAATTGTTGCAACTTAGGAGCATCAACACCATGAATCGACCACCAATGAAATAGATCCTCCTTGTGCCTATCAATCAAAGAAGAATGTGAACTAAAGACACCTCTCCCATGGGTCTCCCATGGGAAAATTGGGCAAATTCAAACCATATCTCATAGGCCTCTTCTACAAGAACATATATATTTTTTTTAACAACAATCATGAATCCTTTCACCACCTCTCTATCTTGGGAAGGAGGCCTCCTTCCTATTGTGGGATTATACCATTTTGGATTATTTGAATAGGCTTCCATATGAAGCAGGGGGTTCTATTTATCCCACTTCCCATTTATAAATGATTTCAATTGTGACCATAAAGTATGATCTTTTGGATTTGTGATGGATTTCATCCTCTCACATGTAGAGTTAGTTTTATCATAAATCTCACCTACACATGGACCAACTATGTTTGAATAGTGAAGCATGTCATGTATTGGCTCTACAAATTCCACAACAAATTTGACATCAACCCAAAAATTATTATCCGCAGTCAGCCTCTTTAACTCCATAGCTACATCTAAGGTAGATAGTCTCCACTGGTCCCATATCTATGGTAGATGTAGTAGTTAAGGCCCTTGTCATCTCCATAAGCCTCATATGCATAATGCAGTAAGTGGCAAATTTGGTATCAAATGGTTTAAGAAGATCCATTTTTGCATGCCTACGATAAATGGCTTGTGAATGGTGATAGTTACATATTTGAATTTTACGACCATTCTCAATTAACACCTGAGTCTATTCAATTTTCCCAATGTCTTTCAATGCATTACACATGGCATCCATAAAATATGCCTAGGGTACATCAATAATTCATAAATTAAAAAAAATTAGATTTATGCAGTCATTTATGAATAAATATTAAAAATTAGAAGAAAAAAAATCAAGCTTGTAATGAACAATCAGAAATTAGACTTGTCACTAACCTCTATGCATTTTGGACCATCATCTTCATTTCCTTACAAACTGGAGCTGCATTAGTAACAACTTGAACAACATTATATGGCCCGAATTTCGAAATGGCATTATATAATTGGTCTTTTAATAACGACGTGTTCTTTTCTTAACCAAAACAAATCAATGGCTTTTAGAAAACATGGGCCAAAAATGGAAGAGATGATGATGTTTATGAATGGACGACTCTAACAATTAGTCCAACCATCCATAACAATGGAGAATTATTTTAGACTCCAAGATTCCTTAAATTGTTCAATCGCATTCTTAAGACGTGATTTCTCCTTATCCACCACATAGTTCCGAGCTTCTCTTAACTAGGTTCCTTTACTGTGCAGGTCCATCATTAATGGAATAGACCATTTGCTAAAAATACGATGAGCGGGATGCATTGAAAGGAATGGTACATGTAAAAGAAATCCTGCTATTGCAAGTTCAACGCCCTCCTTTCCTTTTACATCAAACGTGTCATAAATGTCATGAAGTTTAGGTTTCTTGTTGGTTGAGTTGTACTGCTTTTTGATGTTTTTGATGGCACAGTCCCATCACCAAATTGAGCTTCATGATCATAGGGAATTATGCTTTTTGTTTCTCCCTTTGTGCACTAGGGAGTCTATTGGGATCCTCTGGGTCTCCATAACTATTAAATGACAACTAAACTAATGTGTTTATGGGAGGTTTCTCATTATGGGTGTTAACGAGAAGTTTCTCATAACAGGCATAATAAAAAACGGTTTACTCATGCAACTTATTTCATGAAGTATATAGTGCATGGTTGGGATACATAATGGTGTGAGTTGTCTGTGAGGATGAGACTGTTAGGATTATTAATCCTCCCTTGTCCAATTTGGTCATATGTCTAAATCAGGAGTCATGTCTAAATCAGAAGTCCATCCAGTCTATTCCTAGTCACTAGCACCATTGGGTCCACTTGGCCTAATTGGGGCACATGTTCCAATTACTAAAGTGTGGGGAACACTAATTGAGGCCTACTGCCATCGATTGCACTTGCATGCATAATTTTAGGAGCCTCCTAGACCAATCCCTACAATTTAGGAGCCACTGGGAGTGCCAATACCAACCAAGGTCAGTTGAGTTGAATTGGTGACTACTCAAGCTAAGTTAGGAGTCAGTTACATTCATTTCTAGTCATCTACATTCAGTTAGTGCTAGGTTTGCATGGCTGCATGTAGGAGAGACACATTTCTCACCTATCACAGTCATTTAGCCTCAGTTAACATTGAATTAGACACTTGAGCTATGTTTTAGAACTCCGTTGAACTCTGATAATGGTTTAGACAAGCTCAATTAACTATTGAGTCCTTCGATTATGATTTAGACAAGGTCTTAGTTACCTACAGTCAAGTAGATTCTAATCAATTCGATTTTCCCCATGTGGATTCGAATTGCTTGTTTATATTTATCCATTGTGATTCATTGTAATTATTATCTAATTGCTTTTTTATTAATGAAATCATTCATAGTTGCAAGCCATTTTTGCACTGTTTCATTCTTCAATTGCTGAGTAAATTGTGTGATATATCTTGTGAGTTGTGTGTTTGTCCACAGATCTATGTGCTCAATTTAATATGGTATCAGATCCTCGATGGACAAGGCACTTCTCCTCCTCATATCTCCAACTGGATCATTTTTTAGCAAAATTGTTCCTTCTAGCTTTGCACTAGAAGCAGAAGGTTTACCACTTAATACCCCAAGTTAAGGAATTATTGATCAAGCTTGATCAATTATGTTGGGTGTGATGAAAACCTGGAATGTGCAGGATGTCAACCTTACAGTGCCCCTTTTTTGTTTTTGTAGGTACAACTTCGAATGGATTCATCAGTTATGGATTCATCGGTTCCTCTTCTCACCCTATTCTCAAACTATTCAGAATGGAAGATGAAAATGATTGCATCTTTAAAGAGACAAGATCTCTATGAGGTGTATATTGGCCTTAGTGAATATTCCTTTGAGAGTGAGAATGACTGGCTAAATGAATGTGATGCGGCTTTTGGAACAATGTGTATGGCCCTTTCTCCTAGCATGCGCTACCTCAAAAGATCTGTTGAATACCCAAAGGATCTATGGACAACATTGGACAGAACCTTTGGAATGATTGATCAGGATCATAATAGCACTTTGGAGAGCATATATAGAACCATAATCATTCTAAATCCAAAAATATTGGCCTCCACTCTCTCTGATGAATTTGTTCAAGATGAAGAAGAAGTAGAAGCTTCTACACAGTCAATTCGAATTGAAGACGGTCTCCTTGCAGTGACTCCTTCTCCTGATGCTCCAGAAGTTTATGAGATATCTGATATCTCATCTCCTCATATGTCTGAAATAGAAGAATACATTCAAATATTTGATATTGAAGAAAAATATTGCTGCACTTCCATGCAAACATTCACCGGTGATTTTCCTTTGAATTATGTGCAAAATTTGCCAGTAATTGCTTCCAAAAGTGAAGAGGAATTTGATTTTTCTCTCTAATGTTGTTGCTGGTGTGAAAATATGTAATACCTTGGATATTTTGGAAGAAATATCAGAATACCAGAGTGATCCATTTTCTCCCCTTGATCTAGATCTTCTAGCAAATTCCTGCAAGATTACATGCACCAAAATTCATAATTTTGAAGAAGAAGAAAGTTGTGCATCCACTGTCTCGGTTAACCATTTATTTGGATCTGATATGAACATTATTGGATCTGATATAATGTTATTTGGATCTGATATAATATTTCTTGGTTCAATATTTCAAATTCATAATCTTTCAATACTGCTTGTAGCTGTTCTCATCAACGGTGTGAAGAAACAAGTACCGCAAGTCTCCTACAAAACTGCTGCTGGGGAATTGATTTCATATCACCGTTTTGGATCTGTTGTGAACCTATTTAGATCTAATTTAATTTCTGATCTGATATTTTTGGTTTAAATTTTAAAATCCAAGATCTTTTAGTCATGCTTGTAGCTTCTCTCAACAATTTCGGTGTGAAAAATCAAGTACCGCAATTTCTCTTCAAAACTGCTGCTGGGGATTTGGTGTTAGTTTCCTCTTATGAGGTTTCTGATATTTTATTTTGTGAATCATTATATATTTTTGAAGCTATATCATACTATGGATCTCAAGCATTCGTTCTCCACAGTCCCAGTGCTTCTCTACCATTGATCCAATGCTCATCTCCTCACAAAACTAGTAAAGAGGAAGACATTATGCATCTGCCTAAACACTTGCTCCTAACACTTGGGGCTGATTTTACCACTCATGGTTTTCTGTTCATGGCTGCAACATATCAATTTCTTGAGTGTTCCTCACATGTTCTGAATCCTCAAGAACCTTTTCTCACTTATCAGTTGATTTCAATTGCTCTACATGGGTCCAGTATTCATTTAGCAGTTGTCTATATTTATGATTTAGTTGAGCATATCATTCTTATTCCAAAGAGGAAGATTCCTCCATACATAGTGATGGAGAGGTTCACATGCCAGGCCCCAGTATACCTGTGCACAGAAGAACCATATTGATCCTGAATCTACCTACTTAATTAGAGGGGGGGATTTTTTCCCATGTGGTTTTTTCCCCAGCTCCTTGTATTGAGCAGTTACTTTACTTTACTTGA
Organism: Pseudotsuga menziesii; assembly: GCA_001517045.1. Classification (NCBI taxonomy): domain Eukaryota; kingdom Viridiplantae; phylum Streptophyta; class Pinopsida; order Pinales; family Pinaceae; genus Pseudotsuga; species Pseudotsuga menziesii. The sequence continues at coordinate 205,003 of LPNX010750860.1, forward strand.
TGTAATGGGTGACCTATGGTCTTCATTACCAGGGCCCACAGATTGTCCAAGTTAGCATTCAGGGGGGGTGTTAGGATTATTAATCCTCTCTTGTCCAATTTGGTCATATGTATAAATCAGGAGTCATGTCTAAATCGAGAGTCCATCCAGTCTATTTTTAGTCACTAGCACCATTGGGTCCACTTGTCCTAATTGGGGCACATGATCAGTTACTAAAGTTTGGGGAACACTAATTGAGGCCTACTACCACTGATTACACTTGCATGCATCAGTTTAGGAGCCTCCTAGACCAATCCCTACAATTTAGGAGCCACTGGGAGTGCCGATACCAACCAAGGTCAATTGAGTTGAGTTGGTGACTAGTCAAGAAAAGTTAGGAGTCAGTTACATTCACTTCTAGTCCTCTACATTCAGTTAGTGCTAGGTTTGCATGGCTTCATGTAGGAGAGGCACATTTCTCACCTACCACAATCAGTTAGCCTTAGTTAACACTTAATTAGACACTTGATTTGTGTTTTAGAACTCCGTTGAACTCCGATAATGGTTTAGACAAGGTCAGTTAAATATTGAGTCCTCCGATAATGATTTAGACAAGGTCTTAGTTACCTACAGTCAAGTAGAGTCTAATCAATTCGAAGTTCCTCATGTGGATTTGAATTGCTTGTGGCTATTTACCCATTGTACTTCATTGTAATTATTATCTAAATAATTTTTTATTAATGATAGCATTCACAGTTGCAAGTGATTTTTGCACCGTTTCATTCTTCAATTGTTGAGTAAATTGTGTGATCTATCTTGTGAGTTGTGTGTTTGTCCACAGATCTATGTGCTCGATTTCATAGAGACTCGTCATCTAATCTCTCCTTCTTCATTAATGAGATTCAATACTTTGTCTGTTTGGATGTTTCCCCTCTAGGTTTTTACCACATGAAATGCTAGTGTTTTTATGGTGTTGTTGATTATGTGATTGTGTAATTTGTTTATGAATTAATAACAAGTGGTATCAGAGAAAGTTTGAAGAGAGACATGTTGTTTGGATGCAGAAAGAAACCCATGCTGGAAGATGGAGAAGAATGTTCTTGCATTAGTTTGTAATTGTTGTTGGAGTTGGCTATGGGTAAAGCAGAAAATTGTTGGAAGGTGCAGGAGCGTGGAGAGTGTGTTGAAATGCATGCGGAGAATTGCTTGTAAATAAATTGTGTGGAGCCAACCTAAAGCATGTGAAGCTTCCTAGATTCTGCACAACCATTGGAGACAAGTTGCTACTTGGATAGTCGTGAAAGAAATCGGTCTCTTCTTGTAGAGGCTGCCACCGTAAGGAGGAAGAAGGCCATAAGGTAGAAGAAAACCCATTGTCATTTGTTGAAGAAACCAGCATTGAATAAACCAATGCGGAGGAGACCCACTAATGTCAACTGCTGAAGAAACCAACATGGAGGAGACCCGTTGACCAAATAAAGAAAAAAACGTGGATTTCTCATGTGCGTTGAGAAGAGCGGCATAAATAATTTTGTCTGTCGTGGAGGAAGAGCCCATCATGGAGGTAGCTGTCAGATATGACAATGAAGAAATTTGCAGACTTCAAAGTGAGTTTTGAAGCTTGCAAATCCATGGAGGCAATAGTTTAAGATAGTCGTTGAAGAGACCCTGCAGCCACCGTCAGAGATAAGGAGAAGCGTCTGGACCATTTCTTGGTCGTGCTATTTTTTTGTACTGGGAGCTGTGCATTTGAAAAAATGAGGTGTGAAAGGAATCCGGTCTAAAGATATATATTTAGAAAAACAAATTCAATCCAGGATTATAATTTCTTGTTCGGGAGAATTTTACTACTTTTTTGTTCGGTGGGAATATATATATATGATTTTCAACAATGTCTAGCATGAAGTTTGAGATTGAAAAATTTAATGGTTAAAACAATTTTGAACTATGGAAACTAAAGATGCAGAATTTAATAGTTCAACAGGGGTTACAAAGTACCTTATAGGGAAAAAGAAAAAGACCTCTCACCATGACAGATGATGAATGGGAGGATTTAGATGCCAAAGTGCTAAGCACAATTCGATTATGTCTTGTGGATGATGTGTTGTTTAACATTATTGGAGAAACATCAGCAGCAAGCCTATGGAATAGGTTATAAAGGTTGTATATGACCAAATCATTGACAAACAGAATTTAATTGAAGCGATAGTTGTACGGTATGAGAATGAAAGAAGGTACGAAGATAGTAGATCGTATAATTTTTTTTAACACTCTTATTTTCAAGTTGATTAGTATGGATGTTAAAATTGATGATGAAGATAAAGAAGTCAAATTGTTATGTACTTTACCTAAATCTTGGGGCCAAGTAGTTTCTTCCATTAGCCTTAGTACAACTAATAATTTAGAATTTGACAATGTGGTTGGAGCATTATTGTCTAAGGAATTAAGGAAGAAATCTAGTCTTGAAACCTCTTCGCTTGAAGCTTTGGTTGTTAGAGTTCAATCCAAAGAGAAAGGAGAAAATTCAAGAGGTACTTCCAGGTAAAAATCGAAGGGAAGAAAGAGAAAATTAAAATGTTGGTACTGTAACAAAATTTGTCATCTCAAGAAGGACTATCGGAAGAAACAATAATCCAAGAAGGATGACTCCAAGTCATAGGAAAATTCAGTTAGGTCTTCTGATTCAGGTATGATCGATGAGGTCTTGTCTATTTGTAATATTTTTGAATATAATGAGGAATGGCTATTAGATTCTAATGCTTCACACCATATCTTTACTCATAAATATTGGTTTGCTTCCTATCAAACATTTATTGATGGAATAGTTCTATTAGGATACAATCATTCATGTAAAACTGTTGGGGTTGGAAGTGTTAACATAAAATGTTTGATGGTATTATAAGAACACTTACATATGTTAGACATGTACCTCAATTAACGAAAACTTTAATTTATTTGGGAGTATTGGATTCCTATGGTCATAAATTTACAGGTTTTGATGGAACTCTAAAATTTTCCAAGGGTGCTTTAGTGGTCATGAAGTCACAGAGGACGGGAAACCTTTACAAGCTAGTTGGAAGGACGCAAGTTAATGGTACTGCATTAGTATTTGAAGAAGAGTCAGGATCCACTCAACTATGGAATCAATGTCTTGGTCATATGAGTGAAAACGGACTTCAGGTATTTATGAATCATAAATTGCTTCCAAATTTGAAAGCTTTGAATTTGATGTTTTGTAAACATTGTATATATGGAAAGCAGTGTAGACAAAAATTTAAAGCATGTAGTCATGTTAGTAAATGTGTTCTTAAATACATTCATTCTGATTTGTGGGGTCCGTCTCCTACCATTTCCTATGGGGGAGAAAAATATTATGTATTATTTGTAGATGTTTTTTCTAGAAAGGTTTTGGTATGATGTCCTAAAAAGAAAAAATGATGTGTTTAACACATTTAAACAATTTAGAGTTAAGGTGGAAAAAAGAACTGGAAGGACAATCAAGTGTTTAAGGACGGATAATGGAGGTAAATATACTTCTTTGGAATTTGAAAAATGTTGCAAAGATGAAGGGATCATAAGACACAAAACAAATGTATACACTCCTCAGAAAAATAATGGTGTTGAATGCATGAACATGACTCCATTAAGATGGGGAGTCTTGAAGAAGCTCAAGAAGGAGGTTCCTTGCTGGAGACTTGTTCCTTTAGAGAACCTAAAATAAGGAAAATGAAGAAAACATCGTAAAGCACCAACACAATGGAATGGGGAATAATGAAGAAGGTTAAGGAGGAGGGCCTTTAGTTATGACTCATTGCTTTGGAGAGACTTTTAGCAGGAATGCCATAAAGAAATGTGTAATGGGTTTGCAACCATGGGAATGATTGGGACAGTATAAGACACCTCATGAATCTATCATGTAAGCTTGTAAGTTAGCCACAGGGCCTCTTCCCACTAGGGTTGGAATTAAGATACAATCAATGTAGCACATGTCGGATTGGGGAACTTTCCTTTAATAATTCATCGATAAAAGTTGTACATCCTTTGGAGGAAGAGGGAAATGTTGGTTTTTCTCTCTTGATGATCTTTCTCAATACTTTTCTCTTCTTTAACTTCTTTAGATGTATGGAGCTGCAAATTTATAAAGGTTGGGCAGCAATAGATATGGTTAGATATTCGGTCTGGTCATTTTTGCGCACCTCTGTCATGTGGTTCCATGACCATCTCCCGACTCCATGCTTCTAGAGTTAGCCACGACTATGTATTTATATTTTTTTCATTATGCAATAAAAGGAACACCTCTTAGTGATAAAAATAAAAAAAATGTGTATAATGATTGATTTAATTTAGTTTAAATATTAATGTTTAGTAAAGATCAAATTGATACATGGAATTGTAAAATGAATACAATAGACAAAGATGGCAAGTGAGAAGAAAAAATACATACCCAAGGAATGCCTAAAAGAGAGAAAAAGAACCTAAAAGAATGAAAGTGTTAAAATCACTGGAAAGTGCCAATTCATTGAGATGGGGAGTCTTGAAGAAGCTCAAGAAGGAGGTTCCTTAGCTGAGACTTGTTCCTTTGGAGAACCTACAATAAGGAACTTTGAAGAAAACATTGTAAAGCACCAACACAATGGAATGGGGAATAATGAAGAAGGTTAAGGAGAAGGATCTTTGTTTATGACTCGTTGCTTTGGAGATACTTTTAACATTAATGCCACAAACAAATGTGTAATGGGTTTGCAACCATGGGAATCATTGGGATGGTATATGACACCTCATGAATCTATCATGTAAGCTTGGAAGTTGGCCATGGGGCCTCTTCCCACTAGGGTTGGAATTAAGATACAATCAATCTAGTGCATGTGGGAGTGGGGAACTTGCCTTTAATAAGTCATCGATAAAAGTTGTACATCCTTTGGAGGAAGAGTGCTAGGAATTTTTGGTCGTTATAAGCCACAAGAGTTTGAAGAGAACCAAGCAATTTTTTAATGAGGTAAAGTAATTGTCTATCAATCTCATATCATGAAGAGAATTTGAGTACAAAATGGTCCTTGGTCTCTAGCTCTAAAAACAATATTTGGAAAATGTAGTACGATTGAGAAATAGGACGATCTACCTTAATGAAAATCCATGAAACGAAGAGATGCCCACAACATTTATAAAACAAATCTATAAATGTTTTTCCAATGATTTCATTTTTTTGATAAATGTTATTTTATTTATTTAACATATATATTTAATACACTTACAACAACTTTTTTTAAAGGGCCATGTTGCTTTGAAGTGATTTCCTTGTTACATTGAAAAATGAAAAGAAATTCCACCACAACATTTGAAACTTGTTTATAAAAAATGTTGATCATTCCTTCACTTGTAAACTTAGGTCACAAATTCATTGAACCCTAAAGTAGTTGATCCCATGGCCTATAAGCTTATACCACAAATCCTTCTAACCTTGATATAGTAATATAAAATGTATTATATGGTGATTTAAGTTCGGTTATTTTAGCATGCTCCATCGACAAAAGTTGAGGGCCATGGAAAATATATCATAAGGGAATGGGAAGCATCCATCAAATTGCCTTTGTGTAAAACAAAAGCATCCATTAATTGTTTGGAATCCTTCTTGGGCCTTTGGAGTGATTCATGAGAAGAGAGGTTGGTTGTGTTGATAGGTTTCTTATGCCTTATTATCATCCCATGGAATGGTGATGGGATGGAAGATCAATTTAGAGATCACGGTTTCCTTTCTTAGCCTATCCTTTCCTTTTTCATTATCTGGCCTCCTTTCTAAGAAAAAGAATAGGAAGAAGAAGGTTAGGGTTACATGGATGAATACAATGAGTCTCTTTGCAAGGAAAAAAAATAGGAAGAAGGTTAGGGTTTACAAAGGTACTAGATCACTATATGATGAAGCCATAATAAAGGTTTAGTGAAGAAGCTAGCCATGAGAAATAAAGGAACAAAATAACACAATATTATATTACTAAAACACTTTACACTATTGCAATGACATTCACTTCTCTTTTAAGCGGGTTGCAAGGTTTTATTTGTCTAAATCCTAAAAGCTAATAACAACCCAAACCTAACTTTTGTAGCCTAAATCACTAAGGTTACTTTATTACACATGTAAGTCTCATTTTCTAACAAAAGAGTGTTAGCTCAATGGAAGAGCATATGTCTTACAAGAAGGAGGTTGGCGGTTCGAGTCCGTCATGCTTGATCATCAATTAATAGATGTTATTGTGGTTTCCGCATTGAATTGATTTTATCAAGATAAAATATTTTAGAAAAATCTTGAGAATTGAGGGACGTTGGTGTATGTTGTTAAGTGAAAGTAGCCCAAGGAGTTGTTGGACATGGTTGGTTTTCCTTGTTATTATATTTAGTGATTGCTTAGCCTAATCCTTTCTCTCTACAATGGCATTGTTGTTTGAGGGATTTAAAACTCATTCAATGGGGTGCCCAATTCCATCAATCCGTGTTGTTATCCCTTGATAGGTGCTACGAGTTGACTAGTCGAAAACATGACATGTGACCCCAAAGAAATGAGGTCGCATGGCGCCATAAATTGTGAAATTTGGTACCAATAATATCCCCTGGCCATGTAGCACCTTAGGAGTTATGATAGTTGGTCCATATAAACCAAGGAATATTCAAAGGATTGTGAAACATGGTACAATAGATGCTGACCTCATGGGGCAAGGAGGTGTGACACTTGGAACCAAACCTTGTCTTTGGAAACTGTAGAGTCTTGACTTTTGGCACCATACAAACGATCCCACTTACATCGATGAACCATGCCATCTAGGGAAAAGAGTCATGAGTTGTAACACATGGAATATGAGGTGTTGGTACCATAGAGATATTGACACATGGCACCATAGGACCTTGGTCCATGAAGCATATGAGGTGTTGGTACCATACATATCTTGACACATGGAATATAGATGTGACAATTAGCACCATATGAGGCATATCAGTTCCTTGACATCATAGGAATGATGCCATTTGAGCAAACCCAAAGGTTTTCATGCCGGTGAGTGCGGGAAGCAACAATAGCAAATGTTTATTGTCAACTCCCATCAACATTAACCAGCCACAATGTGGCTTTTGCCTCTTTCGAATGAATACAGCAACTGTCACATGTATCATCCCATCATTTTGATTCTGATCATGTCACTGAAGCTTGCACCAATTGTGACCCGGTTGACTCTTTTTTATATCGTTCTCCATTCAGCTTGTCAGGCCTAGAAAAACTCCAAGTATTGTTATTATTTATGCATGGGAGGGATTGATATTTTAAGGAAGTATAAATTATTATAAGAATTTGGTAAAAATATGTTTAAATATTGAAATTTATATAATGTTATTTCCACAAAGAAATAATGGTAAAAAGATGATTTTAAGGAAACTGTACCTGAAACGTAAAAGTGATGTATGTTTTCAGCGATGTAGGAAGGCGACTTTACTGCAACCAAAGTGGTGTAATTGGCACGTAGGAGATCTAGTAATTGACAATGGTATCGTAAATATATTATATATATGAAACACAAATTGTTCTGTGCAACCAAAATGTGTTAGAGTATTGTTTTTCTTTTGTTACAGTACTGCATTTCTTTACTCCTTTTTCTTAACATGAAGAAAAATATTTATTAATTAACATTTGCATTTGATATTAACAAATGATTAGTCTTTGCAGAATTGTCATTGTTTTGTTGCAATAATGGATTTTAAATTGTTTAAGGTTTATTTTATTGCATTTTTTTAGTTTTAAGTTTGCGGAAACCTTTGAAGTTTGCTTGCAAGTAGTGGATATTACAGAAATCATAGTTTGCTTGCGAGTGGATATTACCGAAATCTAGGCATCTATATATATCCATTTATATTACCAGTAAGCTATATATATATCCATTTATTTTGGCATTACAGAAGTCCATTTATTTTGGCATGGAATTACAAAAATCACAGCATATGTTTGGAAGAATTGATGGCATCTAGAGTCCATAACATCGATGGAGAATGGGTCATCTGTATCACGAGCATTGAGCTACCAATAAGAGTAATGGTATATCAATTGATATTAGTGCTCAAGTAATGAGCAGGTATTGGACGCATACACTATCAAATACATGGTATAAACCTCATTACATTCCTAAACTAAGAGCTATGGATATATTATTATTATTATTATTATTATTATTATTATTTCTCATTGATAATTATTACTCATTTACAAGTGGATTATGGTGTGTTACCTTGTAAGCGAATCTCCTTGCTTGAATTTTAATAGCATGGGATGATGTTCACTATTAGCTCAATGATTTCTTTAAGCCCTACTTCAGTTCTAACTCCATTATTTTGAAGGATTTTGGGGTATGTTAGTGAATTAGTCCTTTGCAAAAGAGCCAAGGATCAACTATAGTTAGGATCACTTTTTCTATTGTTGAAGTATGTGGTTTGGTGAAGGTAGAAAGGTAACGATATCCTAAGTGATAGTTGATTGCTTAATTACAAGGTTACACGAACCGAGGGTGCGATCATAATCAACTGATGAATCTGATATGGGTGTGCCACTAATCACAAAATTAGGAATCGGGGACTCGAAAACCTAGCCCTAGTTAACCCTAATTATCCTACATTTATCCTACGTAAACAACTATAGATTAGTCAAAGCGAGGTGGAAGAATCTGATGAAGAATCCGAGAATCCAATTTTGAAGATTCAGATTTAGGTTTGGTTGATCCTAGGGTCGAATATGGTAATTGTTCTTAATTATGATTGGCAAGGGGACTAGACCAACACGATTGTGGAGGTCAATTCGTTGATGGGAAAAAAATAGAAAGAGGAAATAAGTAAGCATGCATGTCATGAATCCATAAAAAATAATCATAGGAAAACATGATTTTAGTGACAATTAAATCTTCCACAGGGTTATATATATATACAAACATTACTAGCTTCTATGTTCATCTCTAGAAGGGTTTCGTCGTCATCTTCACTCTCACCCAAACTGATGTTACATTTTCTTCCTGATCCCCATATTTACTATGACCGTCGCAAAACAATGATGAGAAAACCTTAACAACCGGCATGGTCTCAAAATACAAATAAGTTCAGCGAAGCATTTCCTTTAAATCAAATGATATATTCCTATCTAGAAATGGCACAACTGGTACAGACTCTAATATTCATTTGGCTCAACTTACTCTAATATTCATTTGGCTCAACAAGCAAGATATGGGAATTTTATGGTATGGCAAATTTGTATTACCAGGTAGCTATATTACAAGCATTCTTCTACGGATTTATAGAAGATTACAAATTCAACTCCAACTTAACTACAATTAAATGAACATGTAGTTGTACTCCAATGACTTCATCGCTTAGCCTACGAAGTCTAACTTCATTGCAGTGAAACCATGCATTGCCCAATAAGCTTTCCATTTGCCATCTTAGCATCATGAGAACGATTAGTTAGATAGATAATATGCTCTGAGGGTGATGTATTAGTAATTTATTCCTTTCGGCGTATTCCGAACATATTAATCTTATTAATATAGATTCCATTTGGCATCTTAGCATCATGAGAACAATTAGTTAGATAATATAGTTTGATGGTGATGTATTAGTAATTTATTCATTTCGGCATATTCCGAACATATTAATCTTATTAATATGGTTGTTACTAGTATAAAATCATAACTTTGGGTTTAGTTGAGCAAGCGGGCGCTACATAACGACTTCAAAGAACAACATAAAATCAAAGTAGTTGCGACCAAGCCACTATGACCGATAGAAATATAAACAAGTATCAAGAATAATAAATCTACAACATTCATCAGTGCGTGGATTCGAACCCAAGTATTTCTCTATGCAAGATAATGTAACAAAAACACGAGATATACATAATATGCTTCAAAAGAGTCTTATTCCAATAAAGATCATTTCATTAAGAAAATATTTCAAATGTTGTTATAAGCGAATTACAACCAATGGAAACAAGACTGCATGGAAGCAGGTACCTGGGGAGGTTAGGTTTTCTTCAATATGTTGTTATTTGAGCATGTTGTTGAATGACACTTATTGCTATTGCCAATCTTAAGCTCTTACTCATTGTAAAAGTAATATGAGTTGATGCTTACTGTTCATGATATGAAACAAAATAGAAACTAAGATCAATGTCCCTTTCATCACTCTTTTTGCTCTTGGACTGGTATTTCCTACTTCAACCGTCAATACCAGCCATTAAATGATGGACGTAGAGATTTTTTTAAATCAAGGGATTTTTGGACAACTATATGCATAGTCATATGTTGTATTGAAATCTAGTTACAACTAGTTGTGTGGAATGGAACATAGACTCGAAACGCTGAGGCTTGAAGCTGTTTAATTGATGGACGGTTGGACATTTACAAATTTGCTTGACGTTGTTTAATTGATGATCAGTTGGACGTTAGCAGAGCTGCTTGAAGATGCTTTAATGATGGGCATCTAGATAGTTGCCTCTGGATTCATTTTCAATTGGGGTTAGCTGTTGCATTGTGATATTAACGTGTTTGCTTGTACCTTTGTGTAGTTAATTTTGATGTTTAACAATTGTTTTAATAATAATGTAACCAAAGAATGCAAAATCTCAACACAATCTCAAGCAATTGATTTACTACTTGAACTTGAACCAGTTGCACTTGATTGATGGATGGATGAATCTTGTGATTATCATACATAAAATAATTAACACTGCATCATTAGCATAATTGGCTACATATCCTTGACTTAAATATCCAATAGTAAGGGTACCTAGATCTCAGTACCTTCCAATTGTTGGTGTTCCCTTCTTTTGTGCTCCGGTTACTTCGAGATGGGGTGTTGCGTCCCCTTCTACTTGGACGGACGGGTATAAATCTAGTTTGATTTGCTGGTCAGGGCAGGGATGGAAAGGAAGTGGTGTATGTCAGCTGGAGGTTACCCTAGGTGGCCGGGTCATTGGAGTAATGAGCCTGCGGTGCAGTGGGTCCTCACTTTAATTGGGAAGGTGGACAATGGACATAAGATGCACACTTGTCAACCATGGTTGTAACCAAACCAGGAAAAAGTAGGCACCCAAAGCGCGGGACAAGCATCTGTTGTCCATCTTTCATCCGATCTCTATGCATGGCAGCCATTTTGCAAAAGCAGCTAACATGCATGCCATGCAATCTGCCGTCCTAGCCATTCACAACGTGTCTAGCCAATGGGCCCAGATTGTGAGGGTTGTTCTATGCGCGGGGAGGACTCCGAGCATAGAACGGTCATCGCTGCCAATATTGTCTCATTGACATTGATACTACCCATATTAGAATTTATCATAATAGGCTCATATTGAATTCCATATTGATCAATACGCTGAAATAATCCCTACCCTTCCATTTTGTTTTTGGATATCCAGTATGCAAATACAGAGGGTGCATGTTATGATTTCTTCCATAACTTTGTGGATTTTAAAAATTCTTCTTGGGATGGACTAAGTTTTAGAGGTTGCTGCATACTTTTGATGAATCAATTTATGAGAGATTTATATGATTTACCTCCATAGTTCCTTAGATTTGTAGTTGGGATTTTCAATTTTCGGCTATTTATCATGCTAACAGTTTACTAATTGGTATAGTATATAACCAATCCATTATATATCATGGAATAAGTATAATAAAGACTACTGGTGCAGGCGGTATCAATAGAGCTGGCTCGTGCAATGTATAATGCGCCAGGATTGACACATTGGAGCCCTAATGTGAATATATTTCCAGAATATCCCAGATGGGGACGAGGTCAAAGACTACAAGAGAGGATCCTTTGGATTAATTGAAGATATTCTCAAAAGTTTGCAAGGATTAATAGTATCCTAAATTTTACTTTGAAATTCATAAATTTTCATTTTAAAATTTATAAATCCAATTGTATGGCCAGTTTTACTATAAGATCTGTATTTCAATTTGCCTTTGCCTTTGTAGTTGTATATTTTTCTAATTGTTAGAGGGAATCATCTTGATTGTCAAAAACTAGGTTTTCCCTTACCAGTCTATCAAAATATCCCTTACCGGTCTATCAAACTATGTTGGTCGACCTGCTACGGTCTACGGTCTATCAAACTATGTTGGTCGACCTGTGAGCAGAACTAGAACGTCATTCCATTTCATACCATTCTCTTTCACTCTGACTATTGTCTCTTTTTCTTAGCCCGTGTGCCCACTCCCAATAATGCCCATGCCAATCTGACCTGTGTGTCCTGTATTGTCAATAAAGGTGATAAAAAAACTATTACCAAATTAATGCCAATGACTCCCTGACTCACGCTGAAAAACGTCCAATTATTTTCTATTTCTAAACGCCATATCAACAACATCGATTGGTTACGGATCCCTAAGATCGAATGTGCTTTGTTAGGGGTTCTTAAGATCTAATTTCTGAGTTGTTCCTTCGGGGGCAACGTTATAAAAAGACCTCGTGTAAGTTCAGTATCCCGGCAACGTTATTCAAATATTAGAAATGCAATACGGAAATTACAACAGACTTTTCTTTTACCTATCACAGCATGGCATGGCCAAGAGCAAAGCCGGCCGCGGGAGTCTTCAACATTGACGATAAGTAAGCTGCAAGAACGAATCAGACACCAGGAAATCACTGATCCTGGTATCAGTGATAAGTAAGCTGCAAGAACGATATTATAAATTCGTGAAGATACGGTGCCATCGATGGCATTACAGAAATCACAGCTTACGATCGATGATCGATGAAATTACAGAAATTGATGGCATTACGTTTGGAAGAATCGATGGTCGTCCGTATCGCAAGCAGAACGGGCCGAAAACACTCAGCCTCAGCCCCCACGTGGCACTATAAACCAAGCTGGCTGGGCCAAGTGGCGTACGGAGAGCGCTGGCTTGTGGCCAAGTGGCGTACGGAGAGCTAACAAGTGGTGTACGGAACTATTAGATCGGATGAATATGAGCGTACGGAAATCCTTGGAGAGCCATTGGATGGCTGCCAGGTGGCGTGAGGAGGACCTTCGGATCTGACCATTTGGTGCGTTCCAAGTGGCGTTTTCTGGGCCCTGCGATCTGGCCGTCCGATGGATGCCAAGTGGCACAATGAAAGCCATGTGATTTGGCCGTCCGATGGATGCCAAGTGGCGTAGTAGGCTCTGCGATTTGGCCATCTGATGGCTGCCAAGTCGCGCTCCCTGGGCCTGCGATCTGGGGGCCGTTGTTCGAGGGTTCGAACCTTACAGAGGTGTGACGCTCTTGGAGGAATGGAGTCCGCTTGATGCGTTGCGTTGTGCAGGTGGAAAATTCGCCCGAATACTATTACAGCAAGACGTTTCTCCCATCCCAGCTACTGGTTACCCAATTGCTATGTATTGATCTCTACTCACGCAACGTATGGGTATGGGTTTCAATTAGAAATATATTATAGTCTCCCAGGATCTTACTCTCTGCACCAACAAGTTTAACAACTCCGCAACTTAGAAATATATTATTTATTAGAATTTAAATGTTATTAACAGTTTTGAAATCGTGATTTTGAAAAGCTCTCTCTCAAGTACTACAAGTGCAGAGGATGTGAAGAATGCTAGAAATGGATATGAACGATACATGACTATATGATAGGGTGATATTATCATAGAAATAAAAATACTACTACCTCGTAGGCTCGTTGAGGAAGTTTCAGAACTTTATACTATACGTTAATCGATTCGATTTACCTCAGGTTTTCTAGGAGAATTTCGATTAAAATTGGGTTGACGTCAACTTGGTTTTCTCTAAGAATTTGGGTTATAAATTATTGTGTTACATGGAATCTAAGATATTTTATATCTTAATGAAACTCGTAGACTCGAACCAAAACAAGTAAATTCATGAGAAAATTCTTACCTGCCATATATCATAAACAACCTTATATCTCAGCATCTTGTGCTAAATATTATAAGGATTATTAACAGTACTCTTATGGTTCAACAATTCACTGCCCACTAAGAATATACAACAGTGAAACGACAAGATCTATATATATAGCAGTGAAAGTACGAGATCTTCTGAAAGAGTACACATTGGATGAAGTTCAAGCAAATTCATATTGCCTCAGGCTTCCTTTCCTATAGGGGAGGGACACCAGTAGTGGTGCACCCTCCCCATTTCCATAATGGCGTGCTCCACATGGAAGACAACTTGGCGAACTACACCAGAGAAGCTTGCACTGGATTTCTCTTGCTTGGACATGATGCATAACACATGAGAACGACTCGTGTCCACAGCTTCTTACGTTTTGTTCTCTTGCTTCTAACTATGGTAGTACCAATAGCCAGTCCTCTAATATTACAATCAATTTAGATATTATAACAGCCTCGAAGCTCAGTCAATTTTCCATAGTGATAAAGGACTTAGGCAGAGTGTTGAAGATATTGGGGTGAAGAGCTACATTCTACTAATTCATAATAGGATGCGCTTGGGTGTGCTTCAGCTCTACGAAGATTCGATTATGAGCAAGTAGATTCATAATGCCTTTTGGACTATCGATCATGCCTTTTGGACGATCGATCATGTTCAAAACTAAAGGTGTTCATAATGCCTTTTGGACGATAGATCATGTTCAAAACCGAAAGGTGGTAGTATGTTCAAAACTAAAGGTGGTAGTATGTTTGTACCAGGGGGTTTAAGTATCCCAACCTTGTGGTGGTATGTTTGTAACAGGGGGTTTAAGTATCTCAACCTTGATATCACGTCTACATGATGTTTCCTTAAATCTTGAAGACTACGTGATCATGGTGTACATGACATTCCCTTAAATCTTGAAGACAAAGGATCATGGCGGCCACCTAGTGGAGTTTTGCATGATTTGCATGTTTGCTTGTCAGACTTCATGTGTGGTATGCATGCTCCTCTGTGGTATGCATGCTTCTCATGTGGAGGATTCTTATTACCTTTTAAATATTAATGTATTTTTTTAAAATATTTTCCAATATAAATTATTACACCCATTGAAAATAATTACATATTAAATTTCTTACATACAATGTATATAAGAAAAGAAATGGTTCTTCAAAAAATAAGAAGAGTTTTGATATGCATTTTTGAATAATTTAAAATTGATTAATTTTATAACTACAGTTTTGATATGTGATTTTGAATAATTTGAAATTAATTAGTTTTATAACTATTTAAAATGATTTAGAATAATATGAAATTAATTAATTTTACAACTGTATTTATATAAAATAACAAAATAAATTTATTTTTTCGAAAAAATTTAGGAATGTAACTTTTTTTTATTTGAAATTTTCTGAAATCTAATTATATATAGCTTTGATATTTAAATTTAAAATTTAATAATATATAGCTTTGATATTTAAATTTGAATAGTTTTCATTTTTATATGATAATAATTTTTTATTTATTTTTTGGATAATAATATTAATTGTTCAATATTTCGATATAATTTTATGAATAATGAAATATAATTAGATTTTGTCTTAAATTTTGAGATGATGTAAATGCCATTACATATGGTAAGAATAGATATTAATAAAATCGTATGAAAGTTCAATACTATGTATTATCTTTATTGTTATTATATAATAATATTTTTCCATCAGTTTTTTTTGGATGTTTATAGAAATTTAAATAAAAAAGTGGATTACCTATCCCAAAAAAACATTGGATTATTAAAGACTTGATACACTTTGAAGACTTCTAGCATAACCCACTGATTTTGAGGGGATCCGTTGAAGCATACTAGAAATCAACATATGCAACATATGTAGTTCTGGTATCCTTTTGCATTTTTCTTTCAGTAACATTTAAGCTCATTGGAAGATTTTTTCTACACTTTGTAAATACTTGTTGTATTAATTGATATCAAATTTGTAGTGAAAGGGATATGGATATTGGTGGAATGGGGTCTAACCATATCACTTGTTATTTTTAATCATAGTACAGTCAATTGGGTATGATTATCCTCATTTATGTTATGTTTCAACATTGTTTTTTGACATTTTTTAGGTTTAGTTTGTTTATTTTATACGATTATAAAAACTTCTCCACAATAGATATAATATTATGTAAAGTTGTCATTTTGGCTATTATCTTTTTAGTTGTTATTTGATTTACATATTTAAGAAGCAATTTTTTTCTATGGAAAAAAAGCAAGTGCAATAGATTATTTTTATATGTGATTTTGAATAATTTGATATGATTAATTTCAAAACTATTAATTTTATAAAATAATATGATTTATAAACCTTGTGTCTAAAATTGGAATAATTTTACAAAATAACTTTTTTTATTTTTCACACTAATATAATAATATATAAATATTAACATTAAATTTTATAATAATATTCTATAAAATAATGAAAACTAAAATTTTATATATTTTGTGATAAAATGATATTTTAATATTTAATCATAAACAATTCAAAATTAAACACTTCATGTATGTTTAAGTAAGAAATTATATGCTCAAATAATAAGCCTTTATAATTTATAGTTTATCAATTTCACAATAACATACTTAAATTGTTTGGAGAAGAATATGATTCTATTTTAAACATATTAATACATATTGCAATGTAAATATGTATAAATTCTAGGAAATATATAATTTATATTAATATCTGAATTTGACTAG
The DNA here is from genome assembly GCA_001517045.1 of Pseudotsuga menziesii. Taxonomy (NCBI): domain Eukaryota; kingdom Viridiplantae; phylum Streptophyta; class Pinopsida; order Pinales; family Pinaceae; genus Pseudotsuga; species Pseudotsuga menziesii. The sequence goes on from LPNX010750860.1 coordinate 221,647, forward strand.
CTTCATAATTATATTTACAAAATAAAAAAGTTTTTTATATATAAATTTGATTAGCTTTATAATAATATTTACAAAATAATTTGTTTTTTTTATAAATTTTGAAATGTAAAAATGTGATATACCATTTTTGGAATTAGCATTAATTGTTTTTTCATGGCTATGGTTGAATGACTATGCCACAATTCTTTTTATATTTTATGTTTATTAAAAACTGGTTATGGTTGAATGGCTAGGTCACCCTTTTGGAGTTGCCATTGACTGGGTAAATTGGAGATGCACCCTCAACCATCCATCTTGGAACACTAGTAGTTCATGATAACAGAGCAACAGGGGGATTTTTTCTTCATTAGTCTTTTGCATGTTTATGGGAATTTCAATAAAAAATGGATTACCTATCCAAAATATCCATTGGACTATTAAAAGTCCTGATACACTTTGAATACATTTTTTTCTCGATCATTTTTTTGCATGTTTATAGGAATTTCAATAAAAAAAGCACATTACATGTCCAAAAAAGCCATTGGACTATTAAAGGCTTGATACACTTTGAATACGTCTAGCATAACCAACTGATTTTTAGGGGATCCATTCAAGCATACTTGAAGTCAACATATGCAACATATGTGGTTCCTCTATCGTTTTTCATTTTGCCTTTAGTAACATTTAATCTCTTTGGAAGAGTTTTTCTACACTTTGTAAATACTTGTTGTATTAATTGATAAGAAATTTGTAGTGAAGGGGATTGGATATTGGTGGAATGGAGTTTAACCATATCACATGTTTTTTTAATCACAGTACAGTCAGAGGGTGACTCCAACTAGGCTATGATTATCTTCATTTATGTTATGTTTCAACATTGTTTTTTGACATTTTTTAGGTCTAGTTTGTTTATTTTATATGCTTATAAGATCTTCTCCATAGTATACATAATATTATGCAAAGTTGTCATTTTGACTATTATCTCTTTAGTTGTTTATTTGATTTACACTATTTAAGAAGCAATTTTTTTCTATTGAAAAAAAGTAAATGTAATTAATTTTAAAATTTGTAAAATGAAAAAAAATTAAAGTTAATCTCTTTTTTATATGTGATTTTGAATAATTTTATATTGATTAATTTCAAAACTATATATTTTATAAAATAATAAAATAATTTGTGTTTTTAATCAATTTTAAGATATAATAATATAGAGCTTGGTGTATAAAATTTGAATAATTATACAAAATAACGTTTTTCTATTTTTCACAATAATATATAAATGATATAAATATTTGCATAAATTTTGTAATAATATTATATAAAATAAAGAAAACTAAAATTTTATATATTTTGTAATAAATGATGTTTTAATATTTAATCATAGACAATTCAAAATTAAACACTTCATGTATGTCTAAGTAAGAAATTATATGCTCAAGTAAGAAGTCTTTATAATTTATAGTTCATTAATTTCACAATAACATACTTTTAACACACACATATATTGTTTTAACTTTTTATAATTATAATACATATGAAATTCATTTTCACTATTTAATAAGTAATGCACTATAACATACTAACTTAAAATTACTTAGTAAATAATAAAACATGCACGTTGTGTCAAAGTTCATTAATATAAAGTGGAAATTACATATTAAATTAAAAATCACAAGTCTGAATATGAAAAATCGAGTGGAAATTCAAATTACATATCTAATATTGACTATAGATATAATATATGTCCATTGCCCTATTACATCCAAAATATTCCTAAATGTATTTCCAAATATGAAATAGAAAATTCAAAAAACATTGAACAATGAACAACATAGTTGATTTGGCTTCCTGAAGCCATCTCTGATAGGTTGTCTACTTATGCAACATCATTGTCATCGACATCATTGAGGTCCTTGATCAATAAGCTCTCTAGGTAGGAATCACTCTCAAGTGGAAGCTTCTCCTCATCCATAGCAATTGGAGGTATCTCGACAAGGACATTTGGTTGTATCTCCTTATCCACACATATGGCATTCTCTATGCATTGATCACATATGTTGAAAGGACTCTCCTTGTTGTACCTTGGGTGTTTTTGAGATATGATTTGAAGTGTGCTTTGAATGTAGACTAGGTTCTCTTCCTTTCTCGATCCCAATATGTTTTTCTTCATTGAATGGATGAAACCATAAGTGCTCCAATTCCTCTCTCAAGACGAGGAATGAGTTATGTGCCCAAGTACCTGTATGGTAATGTTAATGGATAGTAAAATTCTCAAGGTAAGGAAATGCTAGGTATGTAAGATATAAATTAATACAGAAACAAGATAAGGAACTCCGAACTAGCTACTTTCCCAAGTAATCGTATGGAAAATTGTTGCAACTTAGGAGCATCAACACCATGAGTCGACCACCAATGAAATAGATCCTCCTTGTGCCTATCAATCAAAGAAGAATGTGAACTAAAGACACCTCTCCCATGGGAAAATTGGGAAAATTCAAACCATATCTCATAGGCCTCTTCTACAAGACCATATATATATTTTTTTAACAACAATCATGAATCCTTTCACCACCTCTCTACCTTGGGAAGGAGGCCTCCTTCCTATTGTGGGATCATACCATTTTGGATTATCTGAATAGGATTCCATATGAAGCAGGGGGTTCTATTTATTCCACTTTCCATTTATAAATGATTTCAATTGTGACCATAAAGTATGATCTTTTGGATTTGTGATGGATTTCATCCTCTCACATGTAGAGTCCATTTTATCATAAATCTCACCTACACATGGACCAACTATGTTTGAATAGTTAAGCATGTCACGTATTGGCTCTACAAATTCCACAACAAATTTGACATCAACCCAAAAATTATTATCCGCAGTAAGCCTCTTTAACTCCATAGCTGCATCTAAGGTAGATAGTCTCCACTTGTCCCATATCTATGGTAGATGTAGTAGTTAAGGCCCTTGTCATCTCCATAAGCCTCATATGCATAATGCGGTAAGTGGCAAATTTGGTATCAAATGGTTTAAGAAGATCCTTTTTTGCATCCCTACGATAAATGGCTTGTGAATGGTGGTAGTTGCATATTTGACTTTTACGACCATTCTCAATTAACACCTAAGTCTATTCAATTTTCCCAATGTATTTCAATGCATTACACATGGCATCCATAAAATATGCCTAGGGTACATCAATAATTCATAAATTAAAAAAATTAGATTTATGCAGTCATTTATGAATAAATATTAAAAATTAGAAAAAAAAATCAAGCTTGTAATGAAAAATCAGAAATTAGACTTGTCACTAACCTCTATGCATTTTGGACCATCATCTTCATTTCCTTACAAACTGGAGCTGCATTAGTAACAACTTGAACAACATTATATGGCTCGACTTCCGAAATGGCATTATATAATTGATCTTTTAATAACGACGTGTTCTTTTCTTAACCAAAACAAATCAATGGCCTTTAGAAAACATGGGCTAGAAATGGAAGAGACGATGATGTTTATGAATGGACGATTCTGACAATTAGTCCAACCATCCATAACAATGGAGAATTATTTTAGACTACAAGATTCCTTAAATTGTGCAATCGCATTCTTAAGACATGATTTCTCCTTATCCACCACATAGTTCCGAGCTTCTCTTAACTAGGTGCCTTTACCATGCAGGTCCATCATTAATGGCATAGACCATTTGCTAAAAATACGATGAGTGGGATGCATTGAAAGGAATGGCACATGTAAAAGAAATCCTGCTATTGCAAGTTCAACGCCCTCCTTTCCTTTTACATCAAACATGTCATAAATGTCATGAAGTTTAGGTTTCTTGTTGGTTGAGTTGTACTGCTTTTTGATGTTTTTGATGGCACAGTCCCATCACCAAATTAAGCTTCATGATCATAGGGAATGATGCTTTTTGTTGCTCCCTTTGTGCACTAGGGAGTCTATTGGGATCCTCCGGGTCTCCATAACTATTAAATGACAACTAAACTAATGTGTTTATGGGAGGTTTCTCATTATGGGTGTTAACGAGAAGTTTCTCATAACAGGCATAATAAAAAACGGTTTACTCATGCAACTTATTTCATGAAGTATATAGTGCATGTTTGGGATACGTAATGGTGTGAGTTGTCTGTGAGGATGAGACTGTTAGGATTATTAATCCTCCCTTGTCCAATTTGGTCATATGTCTAAATCAGGAGTCATGTCTAAATCGGGAGTCCATCCAATCTATTCTTAGTCACTAGCACCATTGGGTCCACTTGGCCTAATTGGGGCACATGTTCCAATTACTAAAGTGTGGGGAACACTAATTGAGGCCTACTGCCACTGATTGCAGTTGCATGCATAATTTTAGGAGCCTCCTAGACCAATCCCTACAATTTAGGAGCCACTGGGAGTGTCGATACCAACCAAGGTTAGTTGGGTTGAGTTGGTGACTACTCAAGCTAAGTTAGGAGTCAGTTACATTAATTTCTAGTCATCTACATTCAGTTAGAGCTAGGTTTGCATGGCTGCATGTAGGAGAGACGCATTTATCACCTACCATAGTCAGTTAGCCTCAGTTAACACTGAATTAGACACTTGAGCTGTGTTTTAGAACTCTGTTGAACTCCGATAATGGTTTAGACAAGCTCAATTAACTATTGAGTCCTTCGATAATGATTTAGACAAGGTCTCAGTTACCTACAGTCAAGTAGAGTCTAATCAATTTGAATTTCCTCATGTGGATTCGAATTGCTTGTGGCTTTTTATCCATTATGCTTCATTGTAATTATTATCTAATTGCTTTTTTATGAATGAAAGCATTCACAGTTGCAAGCCATTTTTGGACTGTTTCATTCTTCAATTGCTGAGTAAATTGTGTGATATATCTTGTGAGTTGTGTGTTTGTCCACAGATATATGTGCTCAATTTAATATGGCATCAGATCCTCGATGGACAAGGCACTTCTCCTCCTCATATCTCCAAATGGATCATTTTTTAGCAAAATTGTTCCTTCCAGCTCTGCACTAGAAGCAGAAGGTTTACCACTTAATACCCCAAGTTAAGGAATTATTGATCAAGCTTGATCAATTATGTTGGGTGTAATGAAAACCTGAAATGTGCAGGATGTCGACCTTACAGTGCCCCTTTTGTGTTTTTGCAGGTACAACTTTGAATGGATTCATCAGTTCCTCTTCTCACCCTAGTCTCAAACTATTCAGAATGGAAGATGAAGATGATTGCATCTCTGAAGAGACAAGATCTCTATTAGGTGTCTATTGGCCTTCGTGAAGAGTCCTTCGAGAGTGAGAATGACTAGCTAAATGAATGTGATGCGGCTTTTGGAACAATGTGTATGGCCCTTTCTCCTAGCATGCACTGCCTCAAAAGATCTATTGAATACCCAAAGGATCTATGGACAACATTGGACAGAACCTTTGTAATGATTGATCAGGATCATAATAGCACTTTGGAGAGCATATATAGAACCATAATAATTCTAAATCCAAAAATCTCGGCCTCCACTCTCTCTGATGAAGTTGTTCAAGATGAAGAAGAAGCAGAAGCTTCTACACAGTCAATTCGAATTGAAGATAGTCTCCTTGCAGTGACTCCTTCTCCTGATGCTCCAGAAGTTAATGAGATATATGATATCTCATCTCCTCATATGGCTGAAATAGAAGAATACATTTGAATCTTTTATATTGAAGAAAAATACTGCTGCACTTCCATTCAAACATTCACCGGTGATTTTCCTTTGAATTATGTGCAAAATTTGCCAGTAATTGCTTCCAAAAGTGAAGAGGAATTTGATTTTTCTCTCTAATGTTGTTGCTGGTGTGAAAATATGTAATACCTTGGATATTTTGGAAGAAATATCAGATTACCAGAGCGATCCATTTTCTCCCCTTGATCTAGATCTTCCAGCAAATTCCTGCAAGATTGCATGCACCAAAATTCAAAATTTTGAAGAAGAAGAAAGTTGTGCATCCACCGTCTCGGTTAACCATTTATTTGGATCTGATATGAACCTTATTGGATATGATATGATATTATTTGGATCTGATCTAATATTTCTTGGTTCAATATTTCAAATTCATAATCTTTCAGTATTGCTTGTAGTTGTTCTCATCAATGGTGTGAAGAAACAAGTACCGCAAGTCTCCTACAAAACTGTTGTTGGGGATTTGATTTCATATCATAGTTTTGGATCTGTTGTGAACCTATTTAGATCTGTTTTAATTTCTTATCTGATATTTTTAGTTTAAATTTTAAAATCCAAGAGATTCTAGTCATGCTTGTAGCTTCTCTCACCAATTCCGGTGTGAAAAATCAAGGACCGCAATTTCTCTTCAAAACTGTTGCTGGGGATTTAGTGTTAGTTTCCTCTTATGAGGTTTCTAATATTTTATTTTGTGAATCATTATATATTTTTGAAGCTACATCATACTATGGAGCTCAATCATTCGCTCTCCACGGTCCCAGTGCTTCTCTACCATTGATCCAATGCTCATCTCCTCATAGAACTAGTAAAGAGGAAGACATTATGCATCTGCATGAACACTTGCTCCTAACACTTGGGGCTGATTTTACCACTCATGGTTTTCTGTTCACGGCTGCAACATATCAGTTTCTTGAGTGTTCCTCACATGTTCTGAATCCTCAAGAACCTTTTCTCATGTATCAGTTGATTTCAGTTGCTCTACATGGGCCCAGTATTCATCTGGCAGTTGTCTATATTTATGATTTAGTTGAGCATGTCATTCTTATTCCAAAGAGGAAGATTCCTCCATACATAATGATGGAGAGGTTCACATGCCAAGACCCAATATACCTATGCACAGACGAACCATATTGATCCTGATTCTACCTGCTTAATTAGAGGGGGGGATTTTTTTCCCATGTGGTTTTTTCCCCAGCTCCTTGTATTGAGCAGTTAATTTACTTTACTTGATGTAATGGGTGAACTATGGTCTTTGTTACCAGGGCCCACAAATTGCCCAAGTTAGCATTCAGGGGGGGTGTTAGTATTATTAATCCTCCCTTGTCCAATTTGGTTATATGTATAAATCAGGAGTCATGTCTAAATCGGGAGTCCATCAAGTCTATTTTTAGTCACTAGCACCATTGGGTCCACTTGGTCTAATTGGGGCACATGTTCAGTTACTAAAGTTTGGGGAACACTAATTGAGTCCTACTACCACTGATTACACTTGCATGCATCAGTTTAGGAGCCTCCTAGACCAATCCCTACAAATTAGGAGTCACTGGGAGTGCCGATACCAACCAAGGTCAGTTGTGTTGAGTTGGTGACTAGTCAAGTTGAGTTAGGAGTCACTTACATTCACTTCTAGTCCTCTACATTCAGTTAGCACTAGGTTTGCATGGCTTCATGTAGGAGAGGCAAATTTCTCACCTACCACAATTAGTTAGCCTCAGTTAACACTTAATTAGACACTTGAGTTGTGTTTTAGAACTCCATTGAACTCCGATAATGGTTTAGACAAGGTCAGTTAAGTATTGAGTCCTCCAATAATGATTTAGACAAGGTCTTAGTTACCTACAGTCAAGTAGAGTCTAATCAATTCGAATTTCTTCATGTGGATTCCAATTGCTTGTGGTTATTTAGCCATTGTACTTCATTGTAATTATTATCTAATTACTTTTTTATTAATGATAGCATTCACAGTTGCAAGTCATTTTTGCACCATTTCATTCTTCAATTGTTGAGTAAATTGTGTGATCTATCTTATGAGTTGTGTGTTTGTCCAAAGATCTATGTGCTCAATTTAACAGAGACCCGTCATCTAATCTCTCCTTCTTCATTAATGAGATTCGATACTTTGTCTGTTTGGATGTTTTCCCTCTAGGTTTTTACCACATGAAATGTTGGTGTTTTTATGGTGTTGTTGATTATGTGAATGTGTAATGTGTCTATGAATTAATAACAAGTGGTATCAGAGCGAGTGTGAAGAGAGACACGTTGTTTGGATGCAGAAAGAGACCCATGCTGGAAGATGGAGAAGAATGTGCTTGCATTAGTTTGTAATTGTTGCTGGAGCTGGCTATGGGTAAAGCAGAAAATTGTTGGAAGGTGCAGGAGCATGGAGAGTGTGTTGAACTACACATGGAGGATTGCTTGTAAATAAATTGTGTGGAGCCAACCTGAAGCATGTGAAGCTTCCTAGAGTCTGAACAACCATTGGAGACAATTCGCTACTTGGACAGTCATGAAAGAAACCGGTCTCTTCTTGTAGAGCCCGCCACCATAAGGAGGAAGAAGGCCGTAAGGTAGAAGAAAACCCGTTGTCGTCTGTTGAAGAAACCAGCATTGAAGAAACCAATGCGGAGGAGACCCACTAATGTCGACTGCTAAAGAAACCAATGTGGAGGAGACCTGTTGACCAAAGAAAGAAAAAAACGAGGATTTCTCATGCGCGTTGAGAAGAGCCGCATAAAGAATTTTGTCTGTTGTGGAGGAAGAGCCCATCATGGAGGTAGCTGTCAGATATGACAATGAAGAAATTTTCAGACTTAGAAGTGAGTTACGAAGCTTGCAAATCCATGGAGGCAGCAGTTTAAGATAGTCGTTGAAGAGAACCCGCAGCCACCGTCAGAGATAAGGAGAAATGTCTGGACCATTTCTTGGTCATGCTATTTTTTTGTATTGGGAGCTGTGCATTTGAAAAAATGAGGTGTGAAAGGAATCCAGTATAGAGATATATATTTAGAAAAACAAATTCAAGCCAGGATTATAATTTCTTGTTCGGGAGAATTTTACTACTTTTTTGTTCGACGGGAAAATATATATATTTTTTAATAGATGATTTTCAACAATGTCTAGCACGAAGTTTGAGATTGAAAAATTTAATGGTAAAATTTTTTTTGAACTATGGAAGCTAAAGATGCAGGATTTAATAGTTCAACAGGGGTTATAGAGAGCCTTATAGGGAAAAAGAAAAACACCTCTCACCATGACAGATGATGAATGGGAGGATTTAGATGCCAAAGTGCTAAGCACAATTCGATTATGTCTTGTGGATGATGTGTTGTTTAAAATTCTTAGAGAAACATCAGTAGCAAGCCTATGGAACAGGTTATAAAGGTTGTATATGACCAAATAATTGACAAACAGAATTTAATTGAAGCGATAGTTGTATGGTATGAGAATGAAAGAAGGTACGAAGATAGCAGATCGTTTAAATTTTTTAACACTCGTATTTTCCAATTGATTAGTATGGATGTTAAAATTGATGATGAAGATAAAGAAGTCAAATTGTTATGTACTTTACCTAAATCTTGGGGCCAAGTAGTTTCTTCCATTAGCCTTAGTACAACTGATACTTTAGAATTTGACAATGTAGTTGGAGCATTATTGTCTGAGGAATTAAGGAATAAATCTAGTCTTGAAACCTCTTCGCCTGAAGCTTTGGTTGTTAGAGTTCAATCCAAAGAGAAAGGAGAAAATTCAAGAGGTACTTCCAGGTAAAAATCAACGGGAAGAAAGAGAAAATTAAAATGTTGGTACTGTAACAAAATTGGTCATCTCAAGAAGGACTGTTGGAAGAAACAATAATCCAAGAAGGATGACTCCAAGTCATAGGAAAATTCAGTTAGGTCTTCTGATTCAGGTATGATCGATGAGGTCTTGTCTATTTGTAATATTTTTTAATATAATGAGGAATGGCTATTAGATTTTGGTGCTTCACACCATATCTTTCCTCATAAAGATTGGTTTGCTTCCTATCAAACATTTATTGATGGAATAGTTCTATTAGGATACAATCATTCATGTAAAATTGTTGGGGTTGGAAGTGTTAACATTAAAATGTTTGATGGTATTATAAGAAGACTTACATATGTTAGACATGTACCTCAATTAAAGAAAAATTTAATTTATTTGGGAGTATTGGATTCCTATGGTCATAAATTTACAGGTTTTGATGGAACTCTAAAATTTTCCAAGGGTGATTTAGTGGTCATGAAGTCACAGAGGACGGGAAACCTTTACAAGCTAGTTGGAAGGACGCAAGTTAATGGTACTGCATTAGTATCTGAAGAAGAGTCAGGATCCACTCAACTATGGCATCAATGTCTTGGTCATATGAGTGAAAAAGGACTTCAGGTATTTATGAATCATAAATTGCTTCCAAATTTGAAAGCTTTGAATTTGATGTTTTGTAAACATTGTATATATGGAAAGCGGTGTAGACAAAAATTTAAAGCATGTAGTCATGTTAGTAAAGGTGTTCTTAAATACATTCATTCTGATTTGTGGGGTCCGTCTCCTACCATTTCCTATGGGGGAGAAAAATATTATGTATTATTTGTAGATGTTTTTTCTAGAAAGGTTTGGGTATGATGTCCTAAAAAGAAAAAAAGATGTGTTTAACACATTTAAACAATTTAGAGTTATGGTGGAAAAAAGAACTGGCAGGACAATCAAGTGTTTAAGGACGGATAATGGAGGTAAATATACTTCTTTGGAAATGTTGCAAAGATGAATAGATCATAAGACACAAAACAAATGTATACACTCCTTAGAAAAATAACGTTGTTGAATGCATGAGCATGACTCTTCTAGAAAGAGAAAAGAGCATGCTCAGTAATGCTAATTTGGGACAAGATTTGTGGGCAGAAGCCATTTCTACTGTGTGTTATATAATAAATTTGTCACTATCAATGGAAATAGATTGTAAAATTATGAAAGAGGTATGGACTGGTCATTCCTATGATTATTCAAATTTGAAAATATTTGGTTGTGAAACTTATGCACTTACTCTTAAAAATAGGCATTCTAAGTTAGACCCTAGATCAAAGAAGTGCATATTTGTTGGATGTAAGTGTGTCTTCAAATTGAAGAAAGGAGTTGATGGTAAGGTTGAAAGATACAAATCCATATTGGTTGCAAAAGGGTACTCTCAAATGGAAGGTATAGACTATCATGAAATTGTATGTTGATTATATGCTTATTGTGAGAAAAAGCATGGATGAGATTAACAGGTTGAATTCTTAGATGGCTAGGACTTTTGATATGAAAGATATTGGAGTTGCAAAACAAATATTGGGTATTGAGATACATAAAGACAAAAGAAATGGTAAGCTTAGTTTTTCACAGGAGAAGTGTGTTGAGAAAATACTTGAAAGATTCGAAATGTATAAGCAAATCCTGTGAATGTTCCTTTGGCTTCCCATTTTATACACTCTTCAAGTTTATGTCCTAGTAGTGTTGAAGAAAAGGATTATATTTATCGTGTACCATATGCCAATACAGTTGGATGTTTAATGTATGCAATGGTGTGTACTAGACCTGATATTTCAGATGCAGTAGGTGTTTTTAGTAAGTACATGGAAAATCTAGGAACAGAACATTGGAATGTAGTGAAATGAGTGCTTCGATATCTAAGAGGAATAAGTGACTATTTTATCACTTTTAATAATAACTGTGATTCTATATGCAGTTTTGTCAAATTATATTTCACAAGTGATTTGGACAAAAGAAGGTCTACTTGAGGTTATGTCTTTACTCTTGCAGGTGGAGCTATAATTTGGATGTCAAAGCTTCCAGAAATAGTTGTTTTATCCACTACAGAGGCTGAATACATTGCTACCTCACATGCTTGCAAAGAGTCAATTTGGCTGAGAGATTTGCTTAGAAAAATTGGAAGGTTGCAGAACTGTGTGTCCATCTTCTATGCCAATCAAAGTGTTATTCATTTGGCTACAAATCCTGTTTATCATAGTAATACTAAACATATTGATGTAAAATATCACTTTGTAAGATAAGCCATTAGTGACGGTGGAGTAGATATGAAAAGGTCCATCCTCAAGAAAATTGTGCGGATATGTTCACAAAACCAGTATTGTTACAGAAGTTACATTGGTGTGTAGCTTCTCTTGGCTTGAAAAAAGGGTCATAAATAGTCTTGGGAAAAGTATTTTTAATTTTTTTTGTCGAGGTGGAGATTGTTAAATGACAACTAAACTAATGTGTTTATGGGAGGTTTCTCATTACGGTAACCGAAAAAAGTTTACTCGTGTAACTTCTTTCATGAATTATATAGTGCATGGTTTGGATATGTAATGTTGTGAGTTGTCTGTGAGGATGAGACCTGTCATGTAATCCCTCCTTCTTCATTAATGAGATTTAATACTTTGCATGCATGGATGTTTCCATTATGGGGTTTGACCATATGAAATGGTGGTATTTTTATGGTGTTGTTCATTATGTGATTGTGTAATGTGTCTCTAAATTAATAACAATAACAACCCTCAACACCCTTCCTTGAAGTATTAATAAAATAGGCTTTAACTCATATAACTTCCTTTCCATTTAGCATGACAAAAATTGCATTTTTTTAAGGATATCCACCCTCCACCCTTTGTTGGATTTGTCCTCCCCTCATATTTCCATAGTGGATATTAAGAATTTGATGAAGTCATTTCGGAGAAATAACAAGAAACTCAAAAATAGGAAGAAAAGTGAAAACTCAAAATAAACTACCTTCAATATCGGACTGTGTTTTTTCCCTCAATGTTGGACTATTTTCACCTTCCACCTCACTGTTGGATTGTTTTTAACCTTTCTCTTCACTATTAAAGTGTTAGAAGAGAGTTGCTCAAGCATTTTTAGAGGGTATATTGCTACCTTATTGCTGGGTTGTTCACCTCCTTCAACACTATTGGATTGTTGTTGCTCTCTTTCTTCTTCAAATTTCTTCACAATCGAGGAAAAATGCAAGAAAGAATGGCAAAATGTGGGTTTAAGGGATGAGTTAGGGTTTGGGAGAAGCTCCCATCAATTTCTCCCCTATTCCTAGCATTTACTTTTTTAACCCATAGGTTTGTCAAAGATAGTCTGGGTGGCCCTAGGTGTATCCAAAAATCAAGGTACTTTGTTCTTGTTGAGCTCAATCCCCTATTTTCCTTGCACATGTTTTGGGTATGTGGATGAAGTTTTGAGTAAATTTGTGTAGCTTTGTGACACCCTCATTTCTATTACCTTAACAATTATTTTGTATATAGAATTACATAAGGAGATAGGCTTGTGTTCATTAAAATCCATTGGGTTATTAGATTTTGGCATGGAAGCAATAAAGGTTGAGTTGAAGGTGCCAACATTTTCCCTTTGGATCTTGATTTCTTAATGACCCTCAATAAGTCTTCACGAATAATTTAATAAAACCAAAGGAAGAATTCAATTGACCATCCCCCGAGCCAATATTTTTATCCATTTTGAATCTATGAAGAACTTTCTCTAGTTCAATCTTCGAAACCTCATCCATCGGTCTTCTATTGTCTTAATCCGAAACAAACCTTGGGAAGTGGGATGTCATGTGAACTATTTTTTCTATGTTCACCCTATTTTCATCCTTATACACTCCTTTAAATTATTCTATTTCAATTTTGTCCAAGTCCTCAAAACTGGATACATCCTTACCATCTTGATTCTCTACCCCCTTTTATTCTATTTGACCCTTTGTTTCGGGATGATATGCAGTGCTAAGGTTCAACTAGTACCTTGAAGTTTAAAAACATCTTGCCAATTTCTCTAGTGACCATGTAACTTAAAAATATGATCCATGGACATTTGGACAGTTGAGGAGGGTGTGGTAAGGCACAAAAATGAGCATATTTGGGAGATGATTAACTACCACCATAATAATTTATTTGTTACCAAATCTCGAGAGTCCTGCTATAAAATCCATAGAGATTTTAGTCCATAGTTGTGTTGCAATTGATAGTAGTTGTAGTGTGCTTGGCGTTTTTATTGTATGACCCCTGTGTCTTTGGAAAGTGTCATAGGGCATGAAAATTTTTTGGATGTTTGTTTTCATGTCCTCCCTAAAGAATGAGTTCTAAGCTCTTTCATAATATTTATGAAAGCTAGTGACTCAATGTAGGTGATGAATGAAACTCCTATAAGACCCTTTGTTTTGTTTTATGATAGAATTATTTAGTAGAAAAATGAACTCTCAATGTATCTTCGTGTCGTGTATACCGTTTAGGAGGGTTTGGATCTTCTTAAAGCCTTTGGTTGAGTTGAACTATAGTGTCATTTTATACTATTCTCAACGAGATTTCTTGAGTCAACGTTGGACTGTTGAATTTTAGGCTATTTTCATAAACTGGTAATTATGAATGCAATTTTAAAATTATTCTTTTTCATAATTAGACATAAAATTACTGTTGAAAATTCATGGTTAGAGGATTTTTTAACATAAATAGTAAAAATGCATGAACATGTAAACTCGGATTCATAATAGTAATGCTTAATAAAATTTGAACTATAATAATAAAAAAACAAAAAATAAATTTCATCTCTTTCAACTTAACGCTCCATTAGTCACTGTGTTAACGTTGGTCCTCGAGAATCATCAAATTCCAAGTGCAGTAACTACATGATAAAACAATTTAAAATAGATATCAATAGTAAATAATCATAACCAATATTTGAATTGGCCTTATACTCAGATTTCAGATTTGATCATGTCACCAAAGGGACAATTCAACTAGGAAAACAATTTGCGTACCTTGAGAGAGAGCCTAAGAGGGTTAAGGCAAATACATACTGAATTAGACTTCTTAGTCAACAAGCACATTCATACCCAGTATAGTCATGCAGGAAAAGGACACACAATCATGATGAGTAAAGATGCAATCACATAGTGTAGAGACACACAGTCATACTTGGCACAATCATGCTTTAACGGTCATGATGGAAAAACCACAATTCACACATAAAGTGAAGCTCACGGTCATGCTGGGGATTACCCCAGGGGAAAGGGCCACAGAAAAGTTGGGTAGAGAGAACCCAGTCCAATCACAAGCAGAACATGAATCCATGGGATAATTCGGCAGAGAAGCCAAGGGTCAATAGTAGAGTAGCAGTCGTGAAGAGTCACGTAAGAGGTAAGCCACGATCACACTGTGGATAAAATCCATCACATGGGGTAGGGATAGAAACATGGTCACAATGTGGAGAAGTGGCCTTAAAGATTCACATGGTATGTAAGAGGTATACAGTCAATCGCAGAGCAGAGAAGCATCCACAAAACAACCCCGTCACACAAGAAACTAAGGAATAAATCGGAGCAGTCACACGGGAGATGACAAAGAAAATAGTTTGATGCATGTCATGCTTACATTAAACCTTTAATTTATAAGGTTTAAACATTAATAAAATGGTCCAAGTCAAAAATCAAAGGTTCAAAGGTTTTAATAAAAATAACTTGGCGTAAAATCAAAGGTCCAATGGTCATAGCATAAAACAAATAAAAATTCCAAAGGTTTAATAATAAAGTATAAAATGGACCAAAGGTATTTATTAATAAAGCCATAAATATTTTATTAATAAAACCATAAAATAAACATTTATAATAAAGTCATAGAGTAAATGGTCAAACCAAAAGAATAGTGTACCAAAGAAACCCATAAGGTGAGAGTCATTATCATTAGGGTACACACACAATACGAGTGCTAGGACCAAGTAAGATAAAGGATCACGAGTCAAAGGGGTCACAATAAAACAACCCACAAGATCAGAGTGAACCATATAAGGTGGAAAAACAAGGCCAATAATATTTTCTCTCTCTCAAGGTACATTGTTTTATATATTTTTATCATCATTGTATAAGGGGAAGATCCAAACTAGATGGTGTGATTCTTTGGTCTTCAATACTACTCCTAAGGGTTAGATGCTAGTGAGATCACCAAGTGGTGGCTAATCCCTTGAGAAGAAACCTAGAAGTAATGATTAGGAGAGAGGACATCATATTCCATTCTTAAAGAATGGCTCTCAGCTCTAGGTTGAGTTTCAGTCCCAGACTCTATCAAATTCTTGGTAACTTACTAGGTGCTTCCATTCTCCCAGAGAATGGCTCTCAGTACTAAGTTGAGCTTCAGTCCCAGACTGAATCATGTTGATGAAATCTTGGACACTAACCGAGTCCTCCATTCTCTCAGAGAATGGTCCTCATTAATAAGTTGAGCTTCAATACCAGACTGAAAGTTGATCAACTACCTACTGGACCTACTTGGACATCATGTCCCTGGTCCCAGACTAGAATATGTCTCTGCCTCTACCTGCAGGTTTTACTTGAACATCGTGTCCCTAATCCCAGAACAAAATACCCTAGTGGCATATAGGGGGCCTAACCATATGCTAGGGGCTTTGCCATGGAATAAACATACTTGGTCCCAGACCAACAACCCCGAGAGACTATTGGGCACCCTAAGGTACCTTCTAAGGTATTACTCTTCCCTAGTTAACTGACTAAGGTACCATCCTCCCTGAGAATGGGTCTCGTAGCTGCATTAACTTTAACAAGTACCATATTAAATCACATGTGAACAATATGACATAATCGATTTCAATAGTAAATTAAATAGAGCATAAAGTAAACACATCACATCACAATAGGCATGCATAGTGGACACCATGATTTACCTCGGTAAAGCCCTCTTTCCTACAAAGGGGAAAAATCCAACAACCTTTCTTATGGTAGATTCATGAGAGAAGAAAAAGTATACATCAAATGGTCATGAACAACAAAACCATTTCACACATAAGGGTATACAGAAACAGAGAAATTGAGTACTTATCTTTTCATTTAGGACATGTACTTGCAATGCCATGTTGGATTAGATCAAGGGCTATCACAAATCCCTTGTATAGTTGTAGGAGCTAGTGCCTCTATCTCTCCATCACATGGTGCCTGTAAATTTGAGCATATAGATCTGTAGACAAATACACAAATCACAAAGAAGATCTCACAATTTACTCAACAATTGAAGAATGAAATAGTGCAAAAATCTTGCAGCTGTGAATGCTTTCATTAATAAAAAAAGTAATCCAAATAATAATTACAATGAAGTAAAATGGCTTTAATAGCCACAAGCAATTCGAATCCACATGAGGAAGTTCGAATTGATTAGACTCTACTCGACTGTAGGTAACCAAGACCTTGTCTAAATCATTATCGGAGGACTCAATGATTAACTGACCTTGTCTAAACCATAACCGGAGTTCATCAGAGCTCTAAAACACAACTCAAGTGTAACATTCAGTGTTGACCAATGGTTAACTAACTGTGGTAGGTGAGAAATGAGCCCCACATGTTTGTAGTCAAGTAAACCTAGCGCTAACTGAATGTGGAGGACTTGAACTGAATGTAACTGACTCCTAACTTAGCTTGACTAGTCATTAACTGAAGTGAACTAACCTTGGTTGGTTTCGACACTCCCAGTGGCTTCCTAAATTGTAGGGATTGGTCTAGGAGACTCCTAAACTTATGAAATCAAGTGAAATAAGTGGCATTGAGCCTCAATTAGTGTTCCCCACACTTTAGTAACTGAAACATGTGCCCCAATTAGGTCAAGTTTACCCAATGGTGCTAATGACTATAAATAGACTGGATGGACTCCCGATTTAGACATATGACCAAATTTGGACAAGGGAGGATTAATAATCCTAACACCCCCCCTGAATGCTAACTTGGAAAACCTATGGGACCTGGTAACTAAGACCATAGGTCACCCATTACATATAGTAAAGTAAGGTAACTGCTCAAAAACAAGGTGCTAGGGAAAAACCACATGGGAAAAAAACCCCCCTTCTAATTAAGCAGGTAGAATCAAGATCAATATGGTTCTTCTGTGCATAGGTATCCTGGGGCCTAGCATGTGAACCTCTCCATCGTTATGTCTGGAGGAATATTCCTCTTTGGAATAAGAATGATATGCTCAACTAAATCAGAAATATAGACAGCTGCCGGATGAAGACTGGACCCATGTAGAGCAACTGAAGTCAACTGAAAAGTGAGAAAATGTTCTTGAGAATTCAGAGAATGTGAGGAAGAATCAAGAAACTGATATGTTGCAGCCATGAACATAAAACCATGAGTGGTAAGAACAGCCCCAAGTGTTAGGAGCAGGTGTCCAGGCGGATGCAGAAAATCTTCCTCTTTACTAGTTCTGTGAGGAGATGAGCATGTGATCAATGGTAGAGAAGCACTAGGACTGTTGAGAGCGAATGCTTGAGCTCCATAGTCTGATATAGCTTCTGAAATATATAATGAATCACATAATAAAATATCATCAACCTCATATGAGGAAACTAACACCAAATCCCCATCAGCAGTTTTGAAGAGAAAGTGCGGTACTTGATTTTTCACACCGGAACTGGTGAGAGCAGCTACAAGCATGACTGAATGCTTTTGGATTTTAAAATATGAACCAAATAATATCAGATCAGAAATTAAATCAGATCTAAATAGGTTCAAAACAGATCCAAAACTGTGAAATGGAATCAAATCCCCAGCAACAATTTTGTAGGAGACTTGCAGTACTTGTTTCTTCACACCGTTGATGAGAACAACTACAAGCAGTACTAAAAGATTATAAATTTGATATATTAAACCAAGAAATATTAGATCAGATCTAAATAATATCATATCAGATCCAATAAGGTTAATATCAGATTCAAATAAATGGTTAACCGAGACGGTGGATGCACAACTTTCTTCTTCTTCAAAATTTTGAATTTTGGTGCATGCAATCCTGCAGGATTTTGCTGGAAAATCTAGATCATGGGGAGCGAATGTGTCACTCTTATAATCTGATATTTCTTCCAAAATATCCAATTTTTTACATTTTTGCACACCAGTAGCAACATTAGAGGAAGAAAAATCAAATTTCTCTTCACTTTCGGAAGCAATTACTAGTAAATTTTGCACAAAATTTAAAGGAAAATCACCGGTGAATGTTTGCATGGAAGTGCAGCAGAATTTTTCTTCAATATCAAAGATTCGAATGTCTTCTTCTGTTTCAGCAATATGAGAAGATGAGATATCAGAGATCTCATGAACTTCCGGAGCATCAAGAGAAGGAGTCACTGCATGGAGACTGTCTTCAATTTGAATTAACTGTGTAGAAGCTTTTGCTTCATCTTCATCTTGAAAAACTTTATCAGAGAGAGTAGAGGCAGAGACTTTTGAATCAAGGATTCTTATGGTGCTGGATATGCTCCATCTGCTATCAAATCCAAAGGTTCTGTCCAATATTGTCCAGAGTTCCTGTGGATCTTTAATAGATCTACTGAGGTAGTGCATGCTAGGAGAAAGAGCCAGTTCCATTATTTCAAAGGCTGCATCCTTTGCATTTAGCCAGTCATTTTCACTCTCAAAATAATTTCTATCGTATCCATCAGACACCGAAAAGAGTTTTTTTCTATTCAGAAATCCAATCATCTTCACCTTCCATTCAAAATAGTCTGAGGATCAGGTGAGAAGAGGAACTGATGAATTCATTTCGAAGTTGTACCTGCAAAACAAAAAAATGATCCAGTAGGAGATCTGAGGAGGAGAAGTGCCTTGTCCGTCGAGGCTCTGATACCATGTAAATTTGAGCATATAGATCTGTAGACAAATACACAACTCACAAAGAAGATCTCACAATTTACTCAGCAATTGAAGAATGAAACAGTGCAAAAGGCTTGCAGCTGTGAATGCTTTCATTAATAAAAAAAGTAATCCAAACAATAATTACAATGAAGTAAAATGGCTTTAATAGCCACAAGAAATTCGAATCCACATGAGGAATTTCGAATTGATTAGACTCTACTTAACTGTAGGTAACCAAGACCTTGTCTAAATCATTATTGGAGGACTCAGTGGTTAACTGACCTTGTCTAAACCATAACCGGAGTTCATTGGAGCTCTAAAACACAACTCAAGTGTAACAATATTTAGTGTTGAACAATGGTTAACTGACTGTGGTAGGTGAGAAATGCGCCCCACGTGTGTGTAGTCAAGTAAACCTAGTGCTAACTGAATGTGGAGGACTTGAACTGAATGTAACTGACTCCTAAATTAGCTTGAATAGTCATTAACTGAAGTGAACTGACCTTGGTTGGTTTTGGCACTCCCAGTGGCTTCCTAAATTGTAGGGATTGGTCTAGGAGACTCCTAAACTTATGCAATCAAGTGCAATAAGTGGCAGTGAGCCTCAATTAGTGTTCCCCACACTTTAGTAACTGAAACATGTGCCCCAATTAGGTAAAGTTTACCCAATGGTGCTAATGACTATAAATAGACTGGATGGACTCCCGATTTAGACATATGACCAAATTTGGACAAGGGAGGATTAATAATCCTAATAGTGCCAACCTTTATCCACACACATAAAATTGTGGGAAACAAGACAAGGAAGATCTAATCTTAGATCTGAACTGTAGCATGAAGAGAGCGCTTTCAATGATGACATTATCCCATGAGAAACAAATATGACACTTTATGGAATCCCTTTACAAAATGAATATAGAACGAGTCAATAAGATAGATAAAGTCTTGCTTGTAGATGAGAAGGTGACAAGTTGAACAAGGTAACTGTTGTCATCAGTTAGACTAATCAAATATCGCATCAAAATAAAACTGATATATATAAGATGAAGGGATGCCTGTAGATAAAACCTAGCCATCAAACTTTAACCTTTGCCATAAGTGATATGAGATACCAAGAGAATGTTCTAATTAAAAATGACGACTGCTGCCACCAATCAAATTTTCCAAACCTTAACTTTTGTAATTCATTGAACCTTAACTATTGTTGAACAAACAAGAGGTTTTCATTGACCCAGAAGGAGTGTCACTGACTTTTGTTGATTGTATCATATCTATAACATATTGTAAAAACCATGGATTCATGGATTAAAACTACAAATTCCTTGAAGTGTAAACTTGGATCCAAAGTAGTGGCCTCGGGTGTAGTGGAGACAACTTCAGATGCCTAGAGTAGGGTCTTGGTATGTGAGACAAGGCCTTAATAGGGTAGATGGTACCTGTTGGTGCTATGAACCATGTCCTTAGGGTTGTCGAATACCATTATCAATTGGTGTATTCCCTTGCAAGGGTCACGGTAGTGTTAGGTTACATGAGGTGTGCCCTAATAAGGCTGCCATGAGGCTGGAACAACCCTAGCACGGTTATGTGAGGCTGTAACAAATCCTAGAAGGGATATGAATGGATGCAGAAGACTAAACTAAACCCCAAACTCTTGTTTTTTCCTTGTAGAATGAGTTAGACCTCCACGAGAGAGAGAGAGAGAACAATACCAACAATTTCTCCATGATTTTTTCTTCTTAAATCATAGATCAAAGATCACATGTGTATCTTCAAATCAAAGTGATTCTCTACTTATAATTTTCCATAGAGAGATAAGTCCATAAGTTAAGGAACCCACCCTTAGGGTCATTTAATCTTTTTGGTGGGTATTTAATATTTTGATCTATTGACTTTTTGGTCTTTTAACCTTTTGTGGTCTTTTCACTTTTTGATCTTTTAATATTTTGTAGTATTTTGACACCATTAGTGGGGTTATTGACCTCTTACTTGGGATTATGACCTATTCTCTTTAGTTAGGTGGAAATTGAACCATTCTCCTGATCTTCATGATCAAGAGTGCCATAGAACCCTTGGGGTATTTCAAGACCTTCTGGCTTGAGTCCTTGTGACTCAACCAATAAGTACATGTCCTATTTTCAACGGTTAACTTGTCTTCTAGAATCCTTACCATAAAAAAGGTTTTTTGTTGATGTTATCTCCTTTGCATGAGGAGATATCATGGCATCAACATCCTAGTCCTTGACCAGTTCTTAGCCCCAGGATGATGCCAATTCTCCTAGAGAATGGCTCTCGATGCTGCCCAAAAATCAACAGGGACAAGTAGGGATAAGGAAAAGAAGGATCTATCTGCCTCAAATGGATTGGGTAAAGCATCAAGCACCACATTTTCTTTACCCTTCTTATATATAATAATATAATAATACCCCAACATCTTAGTGATCTACTTATGTTGCTTTGGTGATGATAATCTTTGTTCTAGGAAATGCTTTAGATTGTGTTGGTTGGTCTTGATTTGGAAATACCTCCCTACGAGATATAGGTACCTTGTTGTCTCAACTTCATGAAGGATGGAAAATATCTCTTTTTGATATGTGGATGTGCCCAAATTGTGGTCACACAACTACTTACTCGTCAATGCCAAGGGGCACCCTTTGTGCATCAATATCACTTCAATACCTCATCTAGAGGCATAACATTCCAAGACAAAAGTCTTAGTCAAATTTGGGACTGCTAATACTGGAGTAGTGCACATGGAATTATTTTAAGCTCAAAAGGCTTGTTTGAGTGCTTTAAGAGTGAAGATAAGGGAGTGATTTTTTTCATGAATTTCTTGTAGGTTGTAGTAGCCTATAAGTCCTAAATATCCACACAATATCTTTAGGGTCTTGCGGCATGGACGATCTTGCATAGCCACAACTTTGTTGGGTTTTGTTTGTACTCCATATTGGCTTGCAATGTGACCCAAGTATTCAACCTCTGAAGCCCCAAAAGGACATTTGGAACGTTTCATGAATAATTAGTGGTCCCAAAATATTTACAAGGCTCTATTATGTTTTGCTATAGATCAATATATCATCAAAGAACACCAACACAATATTGCATAAAAAGGGTTGAAATATCTTGTTCATGAGGATTTGAAAGGTGGAAGGAGGATTGAAAAGGCCTAAGGACATCACTAAAAACTCATAATTACATTGATGTGTGTAGAACTATTGGGCGCTGAAATTACCCTTTTGCCTTACTCTGTTTATCCCTTTTTCTTTTTTTTGTCTCCTAAGTTACAACCGAGTCTTTATCCTTTCCAAGGAAACAAACATGAATTCCAAAGGTATAAATAATTATTACTTATTTCATTAATGCTTGATTTTATACATAATTATGAACTTTATCTTTCATCTGCGCTAATTTGTCATTGGTTCATAAAAAAGGTTCAGAATCTCCAAGTGTCCTAAGTGGAACAGCTTGCTGCATTTGGAGATGGATGATGTCTGGCATCAGTTTTCGTTTGATGATCCACTCCAAACTGTTGATGAAAGAATCTCAGATGTATTTCCACACATCTAAATGAAACTGCCCGAGTATCTTTCCTCGTTAGCTGGAACACGATTTGTCCTATGAAACTGTTTGAATTAAAAGCTCAATCATTGTTATGCATTGATATTATGCTATGTAATAATATCTATAACAGTTCTTGTTTAAATCAGCAGCCTGAAGATTGTAGATATTCATGGCTGCCCAATATTGATGTAACTGAACTGTTCCATTCTCTGTATAAGTACGAACATGCAATTGCAGCGGGTTGGCAATTTGATAGAGATTATAGCAAAGGAGACTGTAACTGTATCTTGATTTTTATAATAAAAGGAGCAGCAATTCTCAGTACTGTCTTGTTGTAGATTTTGTTAAGCCTTCCAAAAAATCTCTATTTGAAGTCTAAGTCACGCCTTCTTATAGAGTTGCTGGTAGTAGTATATGATTTAGTTTAGTTATTTCTGTTAGTGTGGGATTTTAGTTTGATGCATTCATAGACAGCTGCTACAACGTTCATTAAAAAATTACATTATTCTATTTTCCATTGGCTTGTTGTAATCGTGTGGTGTGACAGACGATTGTGTAGGATAATATTTTCCCTTATGCAAAGTGTGTTACAGACATACTCGATCCTGTGTAGCATTATCATTTTTCTTTCTTAGAGTTTGTTGAATTAGATAGATCATTGATTTTATGAATTACTTGTTTTGATTGATGGTTTGTGATTGTTATGATTTGGTAAAATATGATTTCACTTTCTGCAAAATTAATCTAGGTCGATTCATTCTTAGATTTTAAACCGTAATATTGATATTGTAGGAATCATAAGTCATTTACTATTCCTAGATTAATGATTTATATTGGTTTTCTACATGAATTTGAGTCGACTGAGCAATGATTAAGATTGAATGATTTGTGTTTTATTCATCAACTACTGAAATGTTTGTGCATATACTTTGCGAGTTACCTTTCAAATAAACAGACTTCCCTGGGTTGAAAATTTATATTGAGCACTCAGCTTGTTATGAAAATTAATGAGGATATATAGAAACCAACATTTTGGCGTTGATGCTAGGGAAGGTAATTGGTAGACACAGATAGTAGTTGATTGGTCCAATTTCTTTAGCAATTTTGACTTTCGAGGTTCAGGGGTGATAAGACATAGTGACGAGTTGCGCATCATTCAACAGACTGAACGGGTTCCTACCCTGAGGATCATGTATGATCAATAAGCTTGCATGAATACAAGAATAACTCAACGAGAAAACCTAGAAGGAAACTTTGCAGGTGGAAGAGGTCGTGGCTATAGCCCAGGCATAGGAAGACAAACATTCATTGATGAATTAATTGCTAGGGTTGATTCTTCTAGGCAAGCCCTAAATCGAGGACCATCTTCTACCGGAAGAAATCCTGTTCCTCCTAGGTTGGAGTCATCAGCATCGACTGTGGAGAAATCAGTAGGAGTTGTGACACCATCTGTTGGCCCCGTAGAGCGGACTCCAAGATATAGGGGAAGTTTTGTTGGGGTAGGTGTACCATAGGATGTCTATAGAATCAACGGACAATAGGTTACTAAAGAAGATTGGTTTTAATTTTGACAGGAGTTTGGATATCACAAGAAGAAAGAAAGTCGAGAAGAGGAGGAAATCATGAATAATGAATGTCATCATGACAATCGTGAAGAAGTAGTAGGGGACAATGATAATGTTATTGGATACCTTCAACATGAGGAGACAATTGCTAGACTTTAGTTCCCTATTCGAAAAACCACTTGACACGTCCCTATGAAAAATATTTCACCTTCAGTACTACCTAATTTCCATGGTAGGTCCACAGAGGATCAAATGAGTTCCTCTTTGAATTTGATATTCTTTATCGAAGCTATGAGTATATCTCTAGTGAAAAGAAACTGAAATTATTTCCTGCCACCTTGAAAGGTAACATCTTGATATGGTTTATGAGTTTAGGTGGTGAAACTGTTATAATGTGGGATCAGATGAAATAGGTATTTCTTGCGAAGTACCAATAATATTGTAGAACGAAGGATAAAAGGGAGGAATTATTTAGGATGGTGTAGAAAGATGATGAAAGTTTGGAGGATTTTGTAGAAAGGTTTCTGTATAATGTGCAGAGATCAGGCCATACCACTATTAGAGGGGATTTCTTCAAAAATATTTTGTTGGGTGTGATAAGAGAAGACTACCATGATATGCTTAATCTATTAGGGAAGAGAGGTATCTCCAAAGAAACTTTTGATCATATTGTGGACTTATGTCAATGATACTCTAGAGGGTCTTCCAGAACCAGTACAAGGGACCAAGATGTATTCTCATGAGCATAGAAGTCAGCTATTGGAGGGGCTACTTGGGCAGAGATAGGTAATCTTCTCAAAAATTTTAAAACTGACATGATGATTTCCATCTCCTCGCAGCTGGATGCTCTAAGAGAAAAACAAAAATAGGAAGAAAAATATTTGGTACTGGGGGTATTCTTCCCTAAGTGCATAAAGAATCACCCATTAAGGGAATGTCTGCTTGAGAAAGTGGAGGTGTGTGGTCTGTGCGATTTGGAACATGACGCCAAAGATTTCCCTTCACTATCAAATGCCAAAGTAGTCTTTCAGGCATCCACCATGGAAACAGAGCAAGCTTATTTTATCTCCTAGAATAATCCATGGAAACCTCAGATTCTAGGTATGAATTTATATTCTACACCTTTCAATTCCTGGAATAATGTTAGTAATCAATTTCCTCCACAATTCTCATATCCTAATACACAGTGGCACCAACCTTCACAACCTACAATGAAATATTCGACCCCTTGGACTTCATGGAAACACATCCAAACCAGCAAGCCCCTTGGTCTCCAGGAACGTTATCCATAGTATCAGCAGCCATAGCTACAACTCTCCAATAATTCTACACCAATGGGTGCACCACTCCATCCTCAACTTCCTTCTCAACTTAACTGCAATCCTAATAATAAGGAAGTACAACAATGTAAAGCCTCTAGTATGCCAGCTTATTCCATTGCCTCTCTCTCTTGCAAAGATTTACATTTACGATCAGGGAGGTTAGTGGAAGCGAGGATGTTCCATCCTTTGTGATCGAGGAAGGAATGAATCAATGATTTGAAAATTTATTCAGTACAACAATCCCCATTATTGAGGATGTTGAAACACCAACTGAAACACCAGTTGAAACACTGATTGAAACAAATGATGAAACATCAGTTGAGACACTTCCAGAGACACATACTAAGACTCAACCTACACATTTTTTTAGAGAATCGTCGTATCCTGAATGATTAGCCTTGCAAAAAATAGTGGAACAACCTCCTTTCAACCTTGTAGGATAATTGAAAAATATTTATGTGAAGATTCCACTATTACAAGCCCTACATGATGTACTTATCTACGCCAAGACCATTAGAGATCTAGTTGTAAAAAATATAGGAAGGAAGCCTAATCATCCTCCTACAATGCATGTCGTGGGGAAGTTATCTGAGCTTATGATGGGGAAGGCCCCACTAGATAAATATGATGACCTAGGAAACCCCAGTGTTACAGTATATATTGGGAAGACCCAGATCCCTAACATTTTGGTTGATTTATGTGCTTCAATAAATGTTATGACCATTGAGACTGTAAAGAAATTGAGACTTGCTGATCTCAGGCCTACCCCAACCATATTGGAAATGGATGAAAGGTCCACTATTAAACCAGAAGGAATATTGGGCCATCAGGTAGTCTCTATTTACTCATGGGAGTACCCTGCAGACTTTGTTGTTTTACAACCCAAGTGACAGTTGGGGGACACCCATTAATCCTAGGAAGACCATGGTTAGCTACAGTAGATGAATTGATCAGCTGCGGATCATGATCCATGACAATTTCTTATGGAATTTCTATAAAAAACCTAACCTTATATCCTACAGCCAGATCTAACTCAAATTTTGAAATTCCATTGTGGATGGATTTGTTGGAGGAGGAAGATATTCAGCAATTATTAACAATTTGGAGGCCTTGAATTTCAAAAAAATAACTAAAGATAACACCATCTGTAGTTTTATTAGTGAGCCTACGTCTGTCACTCAACAAGCATAGTAGATCCTAAACAATAACTTAAATGAAAAAGAACAAGAAGAAATTACAGAAGAAACCTTAGTGAGTAACACTAAAATAATCCCAGTAATTGAGAACTCAAAGAGTGTTCTAATAGAATTCGAACCAGGGAAAACATTGAACATCAATCCTAATCTAAAACTGATGAACTGCAACGTCTCGTTATGCTGCTGAAACGACATAAAGGGGTCCTTTGCTTGGGAATATACAAACATGAGGGGTATCCCCTTAGGACTGTGTACCCACCATATTTATATAAAAAACGATTCAAATCCCATATGTCGACCTCAACACATAATGAACCCAAATTTAAGAGACATTATGAACGAAGAAATCCAGAAACTTTTAGAGGCATGTTTTATTTATCCTATTTCAGACAGTGAGTGGGTTTTTCCACTAGTGATCGTACCCAATAAAAATGGAAAATGGAAAATTTGTGTAGATAACAGAGAGTTAAATAAAACAACACAGAAAGATCATTTCCCTTTACCATTCATCGATTAGGTTCTAGCACCCTATCTAGAAAAATATTATTTTCGTTCTTGGATGGTTTTAGTGGGTAAAACCAAATCCATATTTCCCTTGAATACCAATACAAAACCACCTTCACTTGTCCTTGGGGCACGTTTCCATTTAGGGTGCTCCCCTTTAGGCTGTGTAATGCACCAACTACATTTCAACGTGCTGAAATTGGGATTTTCTCTGAGATGGTAATTGATTGCATGGAAGTTTTTATGGATGATTTCAATCCATATGGTGACATTTTTGATGAATCTCTAAGGAACTTGGAAAAAATTCTAGAACAATGTGAACAGACCCACCTGTACCTGAGCACTGAATAGTGTCATATGATGATGAGCGATGGTATAGTTCTTGGGAGTTTTATCTTTGCTGTAGGAATCCAGGTAGATCCTACTAAGATAAAGGTAATTACAAATATTCCTACTCATGGGTCGCAGCAAGAGGTACATAGTTTCTTGGTCATGCTGGCTATTATAGGTGATTTATAGAAAAAATTTCCAAATTGGCATCCCCTTTATTTACTTTACTGATGAAGGATGCACAATTTGTTTGGACATAGGCATGCCAGCCAGTGTTTGCAAAACTGAAGAAAAGGTTATATACAACACCTATCTTAAGATGGCCTAATTGGGCCCTGCCTTTTCACATATCTTCTGATGCTTTAGATACATCCATTGGAGCAATTTTGGGATAGAAGGAAGGTCACAACCAATATGCCATCTCCTATGTTACTAAGAATATGGCTCCTATTGTATTGAACTATATGGTAAGAGAAAAAGAGTTCGGTTCGGCCTATGAAACAGTTTAAATTAAAATCTAATTCATTGTTGCGAACTGATCTTATGCAATGTGATAATAGTTGTAACAATTCTTGTTTAATTTGGCAGCCTAAAGATCATAGATATTCATGGCTGCCCTATATTGATGTAACTGA
This sequence comes from Pseudotsuga menziesii, assembly GCA_001517045.1. NCBI lineage: Eukaryota > Viridiplantae > Streptophyta > Pinopsida > Pinales > Pinaceae > Pseudotsuga > Pseudotsuga menziesii. Next base: position 250,134 of record LPNX010750860.1, read on the forward strand.
ACTGTTCCATTTTCTGTACAAGTATGAACAAGCAATTAGAGCCACGGGTTGGAAATTTGATAGAGATTATAGCAGACTCAGACTATAACTATATATTGATTATTATAATAAAAGGAGTAGCAATTATCAATACTATCTTGTTGTAGATTTTGTTAAGCCTTCCACAACATCTCTGCTTGAAACACAGTTGCTGGTAGTAGTAGATGCTTTAGTTTAGCTATTTTTGTTAGTGTGGGATTTCAATGCCATGCATTCATAGACAGATGCAACAACATTCATTAAACAATTGCATTATTCTATTTTCCTTTTTCTTGTTGTAATCTTGTGGTGTGACCGTCGACTGTCTAGGATAATATTTTCCCTTATGCAAAGTGTGTTAATTAGTGCTAGCTATTACAAACATACTCGACTCCTGTGTAGAATTATCACTTATCTTTCTTAGAGTTTGTTGAATTAGATCAATCATTGATTTTATGAATTGGTTGTTTTGATTGATGGTTTGTGATTTGTATTATTTGCTAAAATAGGATTTAAATTTATGCAAAAGTAATTCTAGGTTGATTCATTCTTAGATTGTAAACCGTAAGATTGATATTGTAGGAATTAGAATTCCTTAACATTTCCTAGTTTAATGATTTAATTTGGTTTTCTACAAGAAGCTGAGTTGACTGATTAATGATTAGGATTGAATGCTTTTTCTTTTATTCATTAGGTACTAAAATGTTTATACATATATTTTGCAAGTTACCTTTGAAATAAACAGACTTCCTTGGGTTGACAATTTATATTGAGCACTCTGCTTCTTACGATAATTAATGAGCATATAGAGTGACCAACAAGAACATTGTCTTAGGTATGTCAGTATCTTTCACCCTTGGTGATTATCTATAATGAAGGTCAAGTTTAGTGAAAAGCTTGGCTCCAAGAAGTTCTTCCAAGAGATTATCAATAGCTGGGATGGGAAATTTGTGTTTGATGGTTAATTTATTTAGAGCTTCAAGACACATGCATTAATTTTCTTCATTCTTTAATATTGTGATCACCAGATGAGTAAGGGCTTGTACTAGGATGTATGACTCCAACCTCCAACAATTTTTGAATGCTCTTTTCCTATAAGAATGCAGATTGGGTGGTTGACTCCTTGGAATCAATGGAATACCATGGTCATGCTTGCCATGTGAAGGTGGTAAATTTGGGGGTGTTTCAAATACTTGTTGATGTTTAGAGAGGACTCGCTACGAGTTAGGGTGAATTTCTTGTTAGGGAGGGAGATGTCGACTACTTATATGGCTACTATGACATTGAATTGTGCAATAATGTTTGAATGGCCTTTCTTTAATAACTTTTCCATAGAATGAGAGGCAATAACATTAGGGGAGATGGATGTAATATCCTTGAGGGTATTTCTTTCTTTCCCTTAGTAAAGCTAATTTATAAATCCTCGAAATCCATGGTGATAGGTCCCAAATTGCGTATCCATTATGCCCCTAGAACTACATCCCGACCACCCATTTGAATTTTCACATTTTCACATCAGCCACCACATTTCATCATATTTCCATTGGCTGTCATATTTTGAAAATTAGCCATATGATAGACACAACAATGGGTTTATTTGGCTATTTTTTTATAAATCAAATTGTGGATGTGGTCATTTTGAATCAATAGAATCACTTTGTGGTTCTTGATGTAACCAATCAACTTTAAGGTTTGGGTGTCGAGAAACTTGATATGACACAGAGAGATTTAGTGTTCCTCATAAGGAGATTGCAAGGCGGTTTCTTTGTATGTGGGAGGGGTGGCGCTCTCCAAGTCTGGTTCAGGGGTGCCTTTAGCTAGGAAAGAGGATGTTATCTATGTCCTTCCTCTCAACAAACTGACATATGTTCATTTATTTGCACATCCAAATAAGAGTGAAGTTGAAGGATTTATGTGAGTTGATTTTTTGTTCACTAAAAACATCTCTTAAGTTATTTTTTTAGAATGTCAATGTGGTCATCCATGTGAAAATTGTTGTATATTTTATTAAAATATCAGTGCCATACAAGTCTATATTGTTCATCATTAACTTCATTCTTGCATATCTTTTATTTTCATTTATCTGACAGTGTTATGGGTATAGTATAGTGCATCATCCAGTTCCACATACAGGTTCATGTGAGCTAAGTATTATTTTGCTAATGTTGAACCTCTTCATAGAGTTCATTATTTTTTCATGTAGGAGGAGAGCTACTATGTTCCTATAATAAACAGGTTAAGCTTTGATATTTGCATCCCACCAACCCATTATCTATAACAATCTTGGCCATATTCACTCTAGTATCCATTACACTAATTTTTACAAGATAATACTTACTGGTGAAGCAAGGATTAGAAATAAGTGGTCATTCTAATCATGTTTTTGGTAATAATCATTGGATTCTCAGTTAGGACCACTATATGTTAGGCTATGTGTGAAGGGAAGATTGTTCGTGCAATACAAGTTTATATATTGTTCCAAGGATTAATATATATTGGGTTGTGTAAAGTGTGGATGGTTGTGTAAAAACATTATCTATATTGTTTCTAGGTACATTAAGAGTAAGATTTAGTGTTCCACAGGTTAGAAATCCACATCCGTGGCAGGTGCCATTGGTGCCATGCATACCAACTCTATCCATTGCCACAAATTTTTTGTTTTGGGTTCCATAATAAGGATTCTTTCATTAGATTTGGCGTTTGGACTTCCATAATGCTTATTTATTTTTGTTTTTGCCGCTGCAATACATCATATGACACTACCAAAGATAGTAGAGAGGATGGGGAAAACTTACAATTTGGTTAAGGTTGGTAATTTATTTGTTGTCTATATAATTAAAAGAGCCCATGGGGCTCCATAACATTAGCATCAAGCCTGTAATAACCTATAAAATACCGATTTTTTTTAGTATTTACTTGTAGGATAGCTTGTAAATAGTTCATTCTTTGGATAGTTGTCTTAGATTTAGATGATTACATATTTGCAAATATTTTAGATTTAACTTGATTCACTGGATCTTACGTGTAATGACATCATTAGGGAAATATATTTACACTTCAAGGAAATGCATTTAGTGTATAGCTATTTAGGAAAATATATGCAAACTTAAGGGAAATGCATTTAGTGTGTAACAATATTTCTACAAACAACTTTTGAGTATAGGAATATATAATTTTTGCAAGTAATTTTTTTGGTGTGAGCTAGGTACATTTTTGTACAGTTAGAAGTGGCTAAATGCATTTTTTTTACAATGAGCCAAAATGCATTATTATTACAATGAGACTCTATTTGAAAAAATTGCAAGGCCATTAGTATCTTCGTTACCTTTTACACTTCATTTCTAAATTTATCTTCTTGCAAAACAAGTCCATCTAGGATAATGCATCACATGTGTTTGGAATACAACATAGAGTTGCATTTTCCTATGGCTTTAGAAAAGGAATAACCACATCATAATAATTATGGAACTGCTCTTGAGAGAAATTGACAACATATATTGAAGTTGTTAAAGCAACCTCTTGCATCATCTTCCTTCATTGAGTGCAAAACAACCATTGAGTTTCTCACTATACAATCTACATACGTTTATGTTGAATGAATGGTGTATTTTTTTGTGTATGCATTTCTTGGTACAAGGTTCCACTACTTTTAAGTGGTTTACTAGTTTTAATTGCCTTACATTGTGATTTCATTTCTTCATTTAGTTGTGACTGTGTTCTTGCTTAGCACTACTATATGTTGTATGGGATTTGACTATCCAATTGTAAGCATAACTTCTTGCATGTATAACATTTGATTCAATTAGACACATATTGATCTCTAACTGCCTAAGTTTCAATGACCACATTTTCACTACACCATCACTGTAGAACTAAGTTCTGTTGCAGTGCAACCATTAACTTGTAATCTTACAATCCTTCCTTTGCAATGGATTGCATCTCAGTCAAGGAGAGGTAGCATCCTTGAATCTTGACATTTTGATTATGCCCCCATCTTGTAAAATGTGCCATAGAAAATAGTGCATGGTGTGCTAGTACAATTTAACACTTGACAATATACTCATGCAACCAACACATTTCTCCATAAAATCTTTCAAAGTACAGATTTAGCATAGTGGATTGATAGAGGAAGTATTAATTTGGAATGAAATACCATTTTTAATATATGCCTTATTAAAATTATGTGGATAATTTTGATGTGACCTTAAATGATCGCATGCTCCTATAGAGGTGTTTGCTTTCATTTTGTAGGAAGTTGTTTGAACTTATCCACCCTTCTATTTGAATGGCCAGATGTAAGCATGCCCCTAGCTGATAAAATTAATGTCATCGAGGAGGCAACCCTTTGCTACATGTTACTTCTTGTAGCGTGAATTTTTGTACCAGATAATGAAATACACAGATGGACAAAGGCCTTGGAGCTATAAAACAATTTTGAATCCAAGGTCATATGGATATACAAGATGTGAAGCTACAAAAAATAGTAATGTAGCTAGTTGTCCAATATACCCAATATTTACATTTTTTCGTTTGTAAACAGTTGAGTTGTGATTTTTTCATGTTTTCAAGTCTGTCAATTACTTAGTTTCATGCTAGTTAATTATGGTTGCATAGATTCCCCTTGAATTCATTAATATGTGTTCAACATTAGTTATTTTCATCTAGACTCTCCAAGTTTGCAGAAACCCATATCAACCTTCTTTTAGAAAGAGTAGGGATATCCTTTCAATTCTGCACAAAGATATAACCCAGAGGAAAAATACTAATCTACTTACACATTCTACCCATTTTTATCCACTATTCTAATTTGCATTCCATCAACCCATGAAAGGCTCATTGGGTCGATGAAACTTGAGTGTTACTGTAAGCCACGATAAAATTTGATTTTTCATACATACGCAATAGTTATTTCTTAAGTGAGTGTTCTTATAGCCTACACTATAAGTAAATTTTTTCATTGAAAGATTCTAAAGGAATACAACACCCCATATGAATCATAATTAGTCTATGAAACAACCAACTTATCTTTTCATATGCCTTAGAAAAATCAAACTAATTGATTATCATCAGCAAAATATTTTTTTTCTTGATAGAATGTAGTCCTTCGATTTGGTCCACTCCCACAACATTCTGTTATCTATGTCCTCTCTAAGAAGCCAAATTGTTGATTTGAAATAGCTTTGGAGATAGTCAACTTCAACATTTTTGCAGTGAATTTGTAAATAATGTTGTAGATTGTGTAGCATAATGAAATCAATTTAAAGCCTTTGAATAAAACAGGAAAGTCTTTCTTTGGGATCAAGACTAAAGGGTTGAATTTACGTTCATAATGATCCTACTATAAGTCTTTGTCTCAACCACAATTCCAAAAATGTTTTATTTTAGTAGTGGCAGAAATGTATTGACCATCCATCTAACCGATTAATCTTGTTGTTTTGGAAAACTACATCTTTTATTTCTGCTTTTGATACTTACATTATCAAATTCTTATTTATTTCTTGATCTACAAACTAAGGAAAAACTTATAATCTTTACAATGTTTCCCAACACTAGGGATTTGAACAAGTTCTTTAAATTAGTAACCCCCAAACATGCTAGATCTTGGAAGGTAGAAGATATGCTTCTAACATGTCTCTCCATTTTGATATTTTGTTCTTCAATTTTATTTTAAATTTTTGGAAAAATTTAGTGTTATTGTTTTATTTCACTAGCCACAAGGCTCTACTTTTTAAACACCATTTGGCCTTATCCCATGCCAACATGCCTTTTCCCTTTATTCCTAGGCTTTTATCTTTCCCCTAATATCTTATGGAAACACATTGACTACATTTTACTTTGAATATTGCTTCAATTTCTTAACCTTGTTGATATTTCACCAAGAAGTGTTGTATTTTATTTTTCCACTCCATAGGCCTCTATTTAAATAGTTGCTTAATTGAAACATGGAAAAGTGTTGTATTTTGTTTTTCCACTGCATATACATAACCTAGTATAGGCCCCTATTTAAATTGTCACATAATTGAAACATAACAATACACTCTAGGGTAAAGTCATATTTTCTCCATTTTTGTTTGACTATCAAATTGAACTCGTCTTTCAACTAAGAGAAATAGAACTTGAAGGGAATTTGGTTTTTTGTCATTTTTTTAAATGGAGGTACATTGGCACAAGTTCAAACATGCCTCCAAACCCAATCCATGTTCTTAACCTCTACATTCTCTTTCCATATTATGTTTCTATACAACAAAATGGTTTATTGTTTTGTTCTTAACCTCTACATGCTCTTTCCATAAGAGATTTCGATACAACAAAATGGTCTAATGGTTATAAAACTATTGCAGTCTCTTCCCACATGTAATTTATTTGTGTATAGGCTACCTCAGTTGGATTAGTGTCACACGGGTTGGGACTTATTGATTTGTCTATCAAAAAATTTGTTAAAAGTCATATAATTGACATAATTGAAACATAACCATATACTCTAGGGTAAAGTCATATTTTCTCCATTTTTGTTTGACTATCAAATTGAACTCGTCTTTCAACTAAGAGAAATAGAACTTGAAGGGCATTTGGTTTTTTGTCATTTTTTTAAATGGAGGTACATTGGCACATGTTCAAACATGCCTCCAAACCCAATCCATGTTCTTAACCTCTACATTCTCTTTCCATATTATATTTCTATACAACAAAATGGTTTATTGTTTTGTTCTTAACCTCTACATGCTCTTTCCATAAGAGATTTCGATACAACAAAATGGTCTAATGGTTATAAAACTATTGCAGTCTCTGCCCACATGTAATTTATTTGTGTATGGGATACCTCAGTTGGATTAGTGTCACACGGGTTGGGACTTATTGATTTGTCTATCAAAAAATTTGTTAAAAGGCCATTTCCGTTGGATTAAAACTTAGTATGAAATTAAAATCAATTTCTAATGATAAAAATCCTTATTTATGCATTACAAATAAAATAATTTCTCACATAAAACCTGATTTTTTTTAAAAATGTCTATATATTTTGGTGATTGAAATAGTGAATTCCATTTCATTAGAGGCAAGTTATTTCCAAAGGTGGGAATCTAAGAGGTTTGACGAGTGCAGAGAAAATTGAATTCTAACCGATGATCAAGCGATTAAACTTGCCTATAGAGTTAAGCATATGAAAAGTCTATTCTTTTAGGAAGGAAGATTACAATTCTACAACCTTATCCACCTCCACTAAAGTCTCTTGAAGAATCTTGAAATTTGTTTTCTGAGTAATAAACATTCTAACTAGGGTGTTTTTTTTTTGTGGGGAGCCCCCTAAATGTTGGATGTTGTAGGATATACGCTTTATTTTTTAACCTAGCTTGTTGCTATCCCTATTAAAGGCCTCGCCAATTATTTTTTCTTCCCTTTGATAATTTCCCATTTCTCTTTTCCTCGGGCAATTGAGAAAGGGGATGGCATACTTACAGGGGAAGGGTCAAACCCTCCAATAGGGTATAAACTAATCCTACCATTAATTATTGGTTATTCACATTCACTTGAAGGATTTGAAGACCTCAGATTTTAATGGTGATGGAAGGGACTAGTATCGACTTTGAGAGAGATAGAGAGAGAGAGAGAGAAGGCCTAGACATTGGTTTTGGTAAAGGTTGTTTTGTTCCTCAACACAACCAAAATCCTTTAACTCGGGATTTTAAGAACATTGAAAAAAAAGTTGACGAGGCTCATTGATATCACTTTCTACATTATTTCATTTCCTTTTTCATTGGATTTAATTCAAGATGAAATTGGAACCCATGATATCCAAAAGCATTTTAGGGTCCAAATCATTTTTCTTGCCTCATAAGTGAACCTACCTAGTTGAATTTTAATATCCTAGGATAATGTTCACTATTAGCTTAGCTCAATGAGCTCTTTAAGTTCTACTTCATATTTAACTCCATAATTTTGAAGGATTTTTGGGTATGCTAGTGAATTAGTACATTGCAAAAGAGCCAAGGATCAATGATAGTTAGGATCACTTTATATGTAGTTGAAGTATGTGGTTTTGAGTCTATTATTTAAATTGGACATGATGAGCTTGTTTTGTTTGTTGGACTAGGTATTTGATTGAAGAGCCCACACAAAAATATGAAATCTTATACTCTATTGTTTAGATGTTTATATGAGTGAAAATGAGAACAAAAAAATTAAACCTGGAGATAATCCAAACTTTGCATATAATACCATTTTCTTGCTTTAATCTCCATATGTTTGGAAAATCCTCTTCGGGGAACCTAAATTATTTTTGTTGGATTGAACCTAAACATATCGGTGCCCTAGTATGAAATTAAAATGGACCTTCAATGATAAAAATACTTCTTTATGCATTACAAATCAAATAATTGCTTACATAAAGCTTGTCTTTCTCCAAAATATTCATATATTTTGGTGATAGAAATAATGAATGCCATTTTATTAGGCGCAAGTATATCCAAAGGTTGGGATGTAGTGAAGTATAATTGCTTACTTCAGTTCCAACTCCATTATTTTAAAGTATTTTTTGCCGATGTTAGTGAATTAGTTGTTTGAAAAATATCCAAGGATCAACCATAGTTAGGATCACTTTTTCTATAGTTGAAGTATGTGTTTTTGAGTCTATTATTCAATTGGATCTAATTAGTTTGTTTTGTTTAGTAGAGTAGGGATTTGAATTGAAGAGCCCACACAAAATATGACACCCTATACTCTATTGTTTAGATGTTTATATTAGAGAAAATGAGAACAAAAAAAATGAAATTGGACATAAGCCAAACTTTGCATATAACACCATTTTATTGCTTTAATATCCATATGTTTTTGGTAAATCATCTTCGAGGTTCATGCTTTCGATGTTCAAAGGATTTCCTCTTTTTGGAGAAAATGGAATATTCTTCCATCTCATCAAATTGATCTCTTCTTCAAAAGCCCCCATACCACATCTTCTCCCTAGTGAAAAAATGAATTCCTCCATATATATATCATTTAAAAGTTGTGTGATTAATGTATTTTTTTATATGCGTCCCCATGCACACACACACCCACATAAGTGAAAAATAAGGATTGTTAATACCTAGAAAACACTACACAATAGTCTTTCTAAATGTTACATCAACAATATTCAATACTATCAATAGCCACATTTGACTAACTTAGGTTTATTGATGCCTTTATTTTCTAGGTAAATTGTCTTGGGGAAATCCCCCACAAATTTCCTCCCCCTCATTTCAAGGATGGTACTTAGGGTAAACACTAGATTCTCTGGGGCACAAGTCCAAGTTAACAATAGGGCTTGAATCCATTATAAAAATATACTCATTATAAGCTCAACATGTCACTTAGGGGAATAGGACTTGGGTGGGGAGGATTACACTCCATCCCACAACCACTTGAGTTAGACCCAATTTTTACCTCTCCTTTAGCACATAATAGTTTGCTTGAATACTATACAACAATTTTTAATATAATTAAATAACAAAAATTAACAAACCCCATGTATGGGAAGAGCATTCCCACTAAGATTTGAACTTACATCAACGTCTCCTTGCATGTCTTAAAACCCTAGCCCTTGCTACAACTCTCCCTTCTACTTACTCACAACCTTGATACCTACTATCCTTCTTTCAATACCCTATATGTCTCCTACCCAATCCCTTTGATATTTACTTCTTGATGCTCTCGCCTTGCACCAAGCAAATGTACAGAACACACTTGATAGCATCTATTCAAACTACAACAAAACGGAAGCACACCATGCAGGAGCATGTTGCACCTCCACATAACATTTTGGACCCCTGCTTCACCCCTTGATCATTGTCAAAATAGTTGTTACAAGATACCATTAATGTATTATTGACCCTTTCGTACACTACATTTTTCTCTTTCTAATCAAACTTTATAACTTTAAAGTAGTTTATGATTTTTTTATAAATAATTTAATATTTCATAATAAAATATTTATGTATGTAATATTGCGTAAAATGGTAATTAGTTTTAGATCTTTCTTCTTTAAATTTAAAACTTAAATTTAAATTTAATCTCAAGTTTTTGAAAATTTAAAAATCATATTTTCAGAATATAATGAGTTTCTATGTCTAGAAACAATAATTAATGTGATTTGGTGTCCCACTAAGTAGACTTACAATGTATTGCAAAAAGAGTAGGAAATTAGACTATAGGAAGTCACAAGTTCAAACCTAGAAGTAGTTACTTTAGGTGCCATGAGTACCACTAGGGGGAGTGTTGTTTCGTTTTAAGCTATATCTGATAAGTCTTGGGTTGGGTGAAGGTGGAAAGGAAACGAGATCCTAAGTGGTAGTTGATTGCTTAATTATAAGGTTACATGAATCGTGGGTGCGATCGGAATCGGCTGAAGAATTCGATACGGGTGGTTTATTCATCCCAAAATTAGGAGTCGGGGTTTCAAAAACCTAACACTAATTAACCCTAATTATCCTACATTTATCCTATGTAAAAAACTAATCAAAACAAGGTGCAAGAATATGATAAAGAATTCGAGAATCCGATTTTGGTGTGGTTAATCCTAGGGTTGAATCTAGTAATTGTGCTTAATTATGATTGTCAAGGGGACGAGAGAAACACAAAGATTCGAGAATCCGATTTGGGTGTGGTTAATCCTAGGGCCGAATTTGGTAATTGTGCATAATTATGATTGTCAAGGGGACTATACCAACACAATTGTCAAGTTCAATTCGTTGACGGGAAAAAACCAGAAAGAGGTAATGAGTAGGCATGCATGTCATGAATCCTTAAAAAATAATCATAGGAAAAAATGATTTTAGTGACAATTAAATCTTCCTCCAGATATATATATAGGAAATATCAAATTGATGCATGGAATTGTAAAATGAATACAATAGAGAAAGATGACAAGGGGGAGGCAAAAATGCATCCCCAAGGAATGCCTAAAAGAGATAAAAAGTACCTAAAAGAATGAAAGTGTTAAAAGCACTAGAAAGTGCCAATCCATTGAAATGGGGAGTAATGAAGAAGCTCAAGGAGGTTCCTTGGTTGAGACTTGTTCCTTTGGAGAATCTATCCTTTTGAGATAATGGTTGTCTTGATTAGCCTATCCTTGCCTTTTTCATTATCTGACCTCCTTTCTAAGAAAAACAATAGGAAAAAGAAGGTTAGGGTTACATGGATGAATACATTAAGTCTCTTTGCAATGAAAAACAATAGAAATAAGGTTAGGGTTTACACAAAGGGATGCTTCGACTCTATTTTAGAGGAAAGAACAACACGAAGGAGTCAAGGGTTTACATGGACATATTCTCGAGGTATTTTTATTAGGAAAGAGCAACATAAGAGGTTAGGTTTTCATGGATATTGCTTTGAGACTTGGAGTTCATACATTCATTGTATAGTTCACTATAGCGGACTCCACAACCCATCTACAACCTTGAAATTTGGTTGTTTCAATATGTTCAATGATGAGTGGGATGGGTTGTCTTCATTTTTTTGGGTACTCTTAGAGAAAATTTTTGTAGAATTATGAAGGAAGAAGGAGAGGCAACGAGTGGAACTAACGATTGCTTGCACTAAAAATTTCCATTTGCGGGGTCTAGACATATAAGAAGCTACACATATAGTAAGTTCTACTCTCTTTGTCTCTCACTCTTCCTTTTGACGTGGTCATTATGTTGGTTTTCCAACTAATATGTTAACTTATATTGGTATTATTGATATTGTATTTACATTGAATATATTGTTTCTTCATTTTTCTATTTTCTTAAGCTTGTAAGGTCCTAAATGCACCCCCATTTCATTGTGGCCTAAGAGTTCCTCACCAACCAACTTGGGATTGGAAATATAGTTATCTTTGTATTTCAGCCTCTGGGATTAAGAACTCTTGTTACATGAGTATTGTTTATGTATATTATTGTTAAGACGATATAATTGACTCTCATATGAAGTAGTTAATTATAAACAATAACACAATCCCACCTTAATTAAACCAACAATAAAACTATTTCTCAATGGAAATATAGTCCCTCACTCCCTCACTTGTTTGTAGTTCCAAGTCAGGATGTTACTACCTGTTGGCCTGATTTTCTGACCTAGGCCAACAAGGAAGTTGTGCCCACACAATCAGCTTAAAGCAGCGCTCGGTGTGTTTGTATTAGCAAAACCTCACAGGTTATGGTCCTGCTACCAGCTGATTTTTCTCTTAAGGAGAAATTTAAAATCAGCAAAATCTAACCTATCCTAATGTTATTTCTATTCAATTAAACCCTAAAACTATTTAAATTGCCTAAATGAATCCTATAATTAGTTTCAACTATCTACACTGTCTTATGGTTTCTTTCTTAAGGAAAGACTCCAAGTTTTGAAGAGTTTCTCTGAATATAAAGACCTGTCAAAAGTATACTAAAATTATACTAATTGATTTAACAACTGTTAACAAAATATATCAAAATAAAACTTAATCTAACTTATTCTACCTATCCTATCTATCCTATCTCAGCTGAGAGCGTTTCTAAATACTGGATTAATTATTAATTAATAATAGATAAACAGAAAGACAAAGTGCACAATTTAAATAGAAACATTTAAATTATACATAATAAGTCACTCTATGATATAATAACTGAACAGAAAAACTTAAAACAAACAATTATTTTAGTTTTTTGAAATTAATTAATAATTAATGATCAATATAGCTATTTGAATCCAAAGATAATGTCTAATATAAAATCACTGTAAAAATACAAATGATATTTTTAGCAGACAGAAATATATATCATTATAGCTTAAGTTTATAGTAAAAATACTAATAAACACAATCATAACGATATATTTGTTCAAAATGTGATATTGAATTGACAAAGTGAAAATTGTAATTAAACACAAATATAACAAAGCATACTGTGTTTATATTAAGATAGAAGATAAGATGTTGAAATATATAATATATCCAAAACAATAATACCACTAATGATATCAGTCTGTAGATGTCCAGTTGTATCTCACATCCAAAGATTCAACTTCAGGAATGAAACGACAGCAGCAGCAACATATATTTCAAGTATGTTTTCTTCCAACACTCCATCTTCAATTCATCAAAATTCCTACCTTATATAATACTATGATTCAGTTTTCCACATTAATGTTACATGCAACATTATAGGGCTCCTATAACTATAAAGAGAATCATATCTCTTTTATCAAACACCTGCCATTATAAACAAAAAATGACTAGCCTGAATGTTTGTTGTTTTGAAGGTACTTGGTAAATTCGTGGCCACTGTTGAGACTCCAGCTTTCAACGAACAGCNTCTTTTATCAAACCCCTGCCATTATAAACAAAAAATGACTAGCCTGAATGTTTGTTGTTTTGAAGGTACTTGGTAAATTCGTGGCCACTGTTGAGACTCCAGCTTTCAACGAACAGCCACATCTCCTAGCCAACACATTAACAACGTCCTGAAAGTTTGGAGAAGAGTATTGATATATCCACCTGTATTCACATAAATGAAATATCTTATTAAAACCAGTAAAAACAGGTGTAATAAAATAAACTAAAATTTAAATGTATGCTTGTAAAATCTACGATTTTACAGGCATGCATAACCAAAATATTTATTACCTGTTTTACAGCGACACAATCCATGCACTTTGAAAAGAAAATGAGAATAATCATCATGTTTTACTTTGAAGAGAAATTACTCTTCGTGCTTCAGCTAATTTGGCCTTTAACCTGATAATCTTAATGTTTTGTTTTTCAATTCGTTCAAGTAGGTGCTAATTCGTACCTATTATTGACCTCTTTGCTTTTTTATACTGATTCTTTTTACCACTTATTTCTTTCCATCTTTTGATCCAATGCATCAACTCCTCTCTAAACGTTCTATTTTCTTCTTCTAACAATGTTGAACTAGATAGACAATGCTTAAGTTTATCCTTCAACTCTGTAATCTTGGCCTGGTATGCATTATCTAGTACATGCTGAAGAGTTTCTTTTTTATTGGCTACCTGAGGAGAATTAGGACTATCAATATTTTGACTAGATGACTGGGGACTGGTAAAGGATGGTTCAGGGTCTGCAATGCATGTGTCCATACATGGTTGAGTGACCTCGGCCTTGCTCAATTTTGCACCAATACCCTTTACAAAAGCCAGATTATTTACATGAATAGTATCAGGGATCGATGACGGAATGTCATCTTCAATATGGACGACTGCAGGCTGAGTATCCTGTCGATTAGCCATAGGACCCAAAATTGTATGGGAACTGTCCATGCTTCTGGTGATCCTCTTTGAAAACACGAATTTGTCTGACTCAAACCTTCCTTTATCACAATATATGTGAGCTAGATGATCAAGTTTATACAAAGACTCTTTACCATGATTACAAAGGTTATCTGGCTTGGGAAGATTTTTACATTGAACAACATTACCAGTTTTTCTTTTGGTTAATCTTTCTTCTATTTTTGCAGGGGCACTATGACCTCTATCAGATGAGGGCCGATTCAAGACTGCTTTAGAGCAATAGGGGACTTTATTCCCATCATCATTATTACTAACCCCATGGTTTATGGGTAGACTGACTTTCCCAAACCCTTTTTCCTCTGATATAGTTTCAGGAGCATCATCGACCTCAGACTTTATAGCTTTTCGTTTCTGTCAAATTTTTGGGGAGGGGTTCGGCCAGTACTGCGTCGACCCCAAATGACAGTCAGTTAAAAACCCATCCCATGACTTGCCATTTATAGACAATTGATGCTACACTATAATTTTGATTAACTCGTGGTGGAAAAGACTTCTATCAGGGTTATTAAAACTTCTAACCGCCTGTGACATCTTCTTCAAACTTTGCCACAGGTAAAAGGGTAAATTAAGATTACAGCCCTGCAATGCTAATAGCAGTCTTAAATGGTAATAGTGTAAATGGGAGAAACGTCCATCACAAGACACATACCTGACCAGAATTTCGTAATAATCTTTCCATTCGGGCTTCAAAAATCTGACAAGGACACCTATCTTCAATTTAGTATTATCTGGAAATGGTAGCAACAGAGATAAACACCTTTTCTTATTAATCTTGCTACCCTTGAACCAGCGTTCTCCAACTTGTGGGAGCTGTGTCGCTTCTGTTATCTTGTCCTCATTGATAACGAATTTAAACCCCCCTATCTGCACAATGTAGTCTTTTAAATTCATGGCAAATATTTTAGTTACTTCTGCATGATGGCCATCGAAACTCTTAAAGAATTTCCCCCACCCATTTTTCTCGAATCGCAAGGCTGCCTTATCGTCTGCTTCTATGAGCTCAGAACCAGATATTTCGAAACGGTTCAATGGAGCCATAGTTTCCTCCACGCTCTTCTGGTTTCGGACTGGAATGAACAGAAAGGTAAAGAGAGAGGAAATAGGTACCCAAATGTATGACATGATGTGCAAACTTCACATGCTTTGGATCTGACACACATAAGATCTCTGGACTTGGTCATTTTTAGCTGAACCCTAGCAATGATGAGTGCTGCAACCAACGTTATATTATGATTTATACATGTTTAACCATGACTTAGCCACGACTAGCAGTGATATTTAACCAAATCGACATATCGGTGATCGTTTGATTGACAGGCTATAAACCAAAATATTGATTACACAGAGTGATCATAATGAGCACGTACATCGTTATGGAATGGAATGACTATCAACATTAAAACTTGAGGATACGAATCATCAATATATTCACAGTTGTTAGTTAATTATTAGGTGTAAGCCACATCTCAATGGCAACGCAATAATCAGAATAGCAGACCTTATTAATTCGACACATGGATCTCGTAAACTCTGTCAAGTAGTAGTCTTCTCCAGTTTTAATGTGGAAGGTGGTAGCATTTAAGGTAATATAGTACCGATATCATATATCCTAATGCTTTGCATGGAAACTAGCTAATAACTTGATTATCATATTTATTCTATGTATATATATAAGATTTCATAGATCCAATTTTAAAACTTTCAAAATCAATCCCATTGATTAATATCCGAAATTAAATTTGATAGGATATTGAATGATAAAACTACAATATATGAAAATTCTTATATGATAATCATTTATTTACTAATCTACATATATACAATTTTTTACAAAGTGAGGGTAAGGAATTACATACAAAATATCAACATTAGGTTTAAGAAAGTTTTAATTTAATAATTCATCTAAGTTCTAAGAGTTTAAGACTCATAATACCTTACCCAGATCCAGCTTAGAATGTGTTTCATTGATTTCCCTTTGGCATATTATCATATATAATCGTATACATTTATCTTAATGATTGAATTGATTATATAGGATCTAATGAAACTGACTTATTAAACTAACAGCTGCTAACTGCCAAATTTACGAACATGTTTTCACCAACTCCTAATATATCATTTTACTTTTCTCGAATTTGAGAGTACCTTCAGAATCAAATATTCTGAAGGCACTCTATTATAATTTTTGAGTAAAATATAAAATAGAGCTGATCTCCCTTCATCTTAATGGAATATGAAGGGGTTGTTGCTAGCTACCAACAAATGGCGACAACCTGGGCGAACCATTTATCTCTGCTTATACACAATGATAAAATGAAATCTTAAAACCTGTTAAAAACAATAAAAAATTCTTTATTTGCATAAACCATTATTCATTCATACTCATAAGTATAACTCAGAAATATCCCATCTTTTGAAAAAGAAATTTAATTAGGGAGAAACTTACAATATCTTGGTCGAAACAAAGTACTTCATAGTAAGGATAACCTATACCATCAGCATAGAGCATAGAAATCTACTTCTCTGAAATCTTTCTAGAATCTGTTCCATAACATAATAATTTTATTTTGTTTCTTTTTCTTTTCTTTTAAAACAGTAATTCTGCCTGAAGACTACTATCTAGGTATGGTATCCCAATGTGATTGTATCATTCATGAGAGCTGTCTGAAATAAGCAAGCCAGCTCGTGATGAGACCTCTTGTCTTTTAATCTTTTAAATCAAAATCCATCACCCTGGTGATCAGAAATGAAGTTATTCCAGACAGCACTGATGATCATGATTAGGCCGACTCGCGATGAGACCTCCTATTCTTCAGTCAAAAGTTATGTTTTATTCTCAATTTCATCTTTTAATTTTCATAAAATGAGAGATCATTACGTAGCATGGTGACCAAACGGTAATGTCAGTCATTAACATCACCAGAAAATGAATCAGTTGGCTCGTGATGAGACCCCTTATCTTTTAGTTTTTAAACTAAAATCCATTATTAGTTTCCTAATAATGTCATACTAGTGATATTTGTGATTCTGATCGGACCGGCTTATTACTAAGACCTTCCGTCTCTCATTTTAGCATTCTATTGATTGGAACAAATCCTAAATAGTTTTCAGATGGTAAATACTTTTCTAAGACTGATGGCAGAGGTTTGTAAGAGTTTTTCAAAAGTACAAGCTTCGAAGAAGATATCAAATAAGATTATTCCTACTTCTATAAGGAAAATAACAAGATGATGAATAATCTGTGAAACACTTACAAATAAAAACACTGAAGGTCTTTTGCAGATTTTAAGAAAATTTGATCATCCTGAACAAATTTTTAAAAGATCTCAGTCTGGTATCATAATGTTTCAGGCTTATGAGCAAACTGATTTTATTTATATACATTTGTTTTACAGCTGTTAACTAAACATTGCTAACTGATTATATACAAAGATTTGACAGTCTGAAATATTTAACTTAACATAATTAAAACTAGCTTAAATAATCAGCATGATGAATTATAATTTCAGTTTATGTACAAAAACATAAATTTATTTACAGACAGGAATCATAGTTTATGTAAAAAATATAAATTTATTTACAAACAGCAAATAAATTATATACATTTTAAGTTAGAAAAATATTAACAGAAATATTTTTTCAGGATCAGCCCATTCACTGGGAATGTTTCAGACTGTCCTTCAAGTGTTTGCAACCGAAAGGTACTTGAACCTAATTTCTCAGAAATAATAAAGGGACCTAACCATAGTTTTTGAAATTTAGTATGATCTCCCTTTTCTTCGTGAGCTTTATCCCATTTTAGAACTAAGTCTCCCACCTGAAATTATCGATTAGAACTGAAGGATTGGTCAAACCATGATTTCACGATCTGTTGATGTTTTGTAAAGTGTTGTTTTGACTTTTCTCTTTCTTCCTCTAGTTTTAGCAATGTATTAATTCTCTTTTCCATTGCTAGACATTCTTCATCTTGAACAGACTGAGCTAACTGTAATGAAGGTAAGAACAAATTTGGTGGTAAAATAGCTTCAGTTCCATATACTAAGAAGAATGGTGAGTTACCTATCGCAGCCTTGGGAGTTACTTTGTCTGCCCACAGGGCATTGACCAATTCTGTATGCCAATTATGGTGATGAACTAAAATAGTTCTTTTTAGAATTTTCAATAAATTTTTATTTGTTGATTCAGCTAGACCATTCCCATGAGGATGATAGTTAGCTAAATATCTGATTCTTATTCCCTTCTCTAAAGCAAACTGAGTTAACTCGATTGATGAAAAATATGAAGCATCATCAAACATGAGGGAATCAGGAATACCAAATCTTGTTATGATAAAGAATTCCAAAAATAATATAACCTGATTGGTATTTACAACTTTTAATGGCGCAGCTTCCACCCAACGAGTAAAATAATCGGTCGCAGTTATTATATATTTGTGTTGCATGGATGAGGGAGGATTTATTGGACCTACTATATCAATACCCCATTGCTGAAAGGGTCTTTCAGCTGAAACGGGTTGTAAAGGAAAAGCAGGTTTTTTAACCCTTCCTGCAGCAAGTTGACATTCTTAGCATTTTCTAACAAAAGTATAGGCATCTTGAAACAAAGTGGGCCAATAATAACCAGCCCTGAGAATTTTGTGTGCAGTGGTCTCTCCACCAAAATGGCCTCCTGCTGGTCCAGAATGTAATTCTTTCAGAATCACTTCTGTTTCATCTTTATCTAGACATCGAAGGTATACTCCATCTGAATTTCTCGAAAGAGAATATTATCTATTAATAAATAAGGAGCAGACTTCAATCTGAGTGCTCTTTTCTTCTTTGGTTCTAAGTAATCAGGGGCAACTCCTGTTTCCAAAAGTATCCGTATGTCTGTGTACCAGGAATCTTGAGGTGGTGGATAAAAATAAAATTCTCTGCTAAGTAAAGCCTCATCAATAATAGCTTCAACTTTATCATTAGGTAAATGAGTGTCTTCGGCAGCTAATTTACATAGTCCTTGACCTTTGACTATTGTTGAGGGTTTAATCTCTAAGTCATATTCTTGAAGAGCTGTCATCCAAGGTGCTCTCTTTTCACCTAAGTCTTTCTGTACTAACAAGTTTCTGACTGAGGAATAAGGGACGATTATTTTTGTTTTAGATTTCAGTATGGACGAAAATGTTTGACATCTTTAAAAAAGGCAAAGGCTTGTTTATCAACTTCATGGTAATTAAGTTCAGCACCTTTGAAATTTGAAATCATGAAGGAGATTGGGACTTCATTGTTTTGCTGATTTAATTGAGCTAAAACTGCTGCATACGAAATATCAGAAGCAAAAGTATACAATATGAAATATTTATTAAAGTCTGGGCTTAGAAGGCTAGGAGCTTCTGAGATAGCTTCTAAAATTTTCTGAAATGATTCTTTTTCAATTTGTCCCCAATTAAAAATAGCATCTTTCTTAATCATTTTCTGCAAAGGACGTATGATCTCGGAAAAACTGGGAATGAATCTCCTTACAAAATTTATTTTGCCAAGAAATGATTGCATTGCCTTCTTGCTAGAAGGATAAGTTATCTTTGAAATGGCTTGGGTTCTTTCAGGATCAATCATGATTTCATGCTTAGAAACCACGCAACCTAATAAGATACCTTCTGAAACAGCAAATATTGTCTTTTTAGGATTTAAGGATATTCCAAATTTTCTGCATCGTTCAAATACTTTTTTAAGATGATTAAGATGATCAGGTCGATGTTTATAATATACAGTAATGCCATCCAAATAGACAATGACTGAATGATTAATTAAACCTCTAAAAGCAATGTCCATTGCCCGTTGAAAGGTTGCTCCCGCATTGATTAACCCAAAGGGCATCTTGCAGTAGGCATATGTTCCCCATGGAGTTCTAAAAGCAGTTTTCAATTGATCGTCTGGGGAAACCAATATTTGGTTGTACCATGAGAAACCATCTAGAAGTGATAGTATCTCAGCCCCATACACCTTTTGAAGAATTTGTTCCATGGGAGGAACTGGATAGTTATCCTTTTCAGGAGCTTTATTCAGATTTCTAAAATCTACACATAATCTAATATCCCCGTTTTTCTTCCTAACTGGAACTAAGTTTGCCACCCATTGAGTATGCCTGATGGGAAAAATGATCTTGGCAGCTAACAATTTATTCAGTTCCCTTTTAATTGTTGGTTCTAGTGATGGGTGATATTTCCTTAACTTCTGTTGAAAAGGTTTTGACTCTTGTTTAATCGGAATTATGTGTTGCATTACTTGTGTGTTGAAGGTTTTCAAGTCATCATATGTCCAACAAAGACATCTTTAAATTCCTTAAACAATTTTATAAAAGCTATTTTTTCTACAGGGTTGCAGTCTATTCCAAGATTTATAGTTTGGGGATTTAGTTTTGTTCCTAAATTGATGGTTTCATACCTCATTCGAGAGCTGTTAGTTTTACAATTAGGAACAGACCTAAACTTATCCTGCAGATCAAAGAACTTTTCTAATCTTAGTACTGAATTAGGGACTGGTTTTACCTATTCAAAAGCTTTTTCAACTGAACAAAAATCATTTATTACCGAAAAATCCCGCAAATTTTCATCATGAGTGACTTCATCTATCGCTGAATCTTTAAAGGTATCCTCGTTCATCAGAAGATTCAGTACCTGCACATCATTGTCAAATACACGCCAGTTAAAAATATTGTCAGGTATGGAAGGTCTAAAAATCAAGTCAACAGAAAAGAAATCTGGTGTAAGATTTTCTGAAGGAATTAACTTTGATGCTACGTTTGCCAACAAATCTGCTTCTTGATTTTGACTTCTAGGAACAGAATTAATGTTAAATGCAAAAAAATGTGAGATAAGGTTCCATACCTCCCGTTGATAACTCTGTAAATGTTCAGATAAACAATGAATAGAGTTACAGACCCGTCTGACAATGATCTCAGAATCGCCATATACAATTAATTCTTTGATGCCCAAATCAATTGCCTTTTTCAAACCTTGTATTAAAGCTTCATATTCCACCATATTGTTTTTACAATTAAATTCCATTCTACAAACTATACATGTTTTATTTCCCTGAGGGTCCATTAGTAAGCAACCAGCTCCTGCTCCTTCTTTAGATTTCGCACCATCAAAATATAACGTCCAGATAGAACTATGCACAACCACTTTACTTTCTATAATATTTACAATATTCAGATTATTTACATCATTAATGGTTTCCTTGAATGAAGAGTTAGGAGAAACATATGTCACATTAAAAATTTCAGATTGTTGTTTATTTTCAGATAAGGCAGAATTTTCAGCCTTAAAATTACCAAATCCTAATTCATACATGTAATTCCCCAGAATACAATCTGAAAATAAAACAGGTTCACTAAGATCATGTAATTCTGTGACAATATGTTTCATATATCTTTCTCTATTTATCTTTATCTGATTTGAATTTCCGTTCTTAGGTAACCACAATGTTGACCAATCAGTGGCAAAGAAACCATTCAGTTGTTGAGACCAAATCCTACTTAAGAACAGCCCATATGCATATGGAATATCAGCAACAACAATATCTATGATTTGATAAACCGAAGGGTTACAAGCAATCCTGACTAAGACATCTTTCATTTCCCCTACAACCTTTACATTTGTCCTGTCCAATTGAGTTATTTGTGAATTAGATGGAACATATTTTCCATTCAATTTCTTGCATACTGATAAAGGCATCACATTGGAGGATGCTCCGGAATCTACCATGCAGTTATGAACATTCCTATTGAAAATTTCAAAGGTAAGTAAGAATGGAGGTGTAGTTGATTTAGAATTCTTACCTATCAGTGAAGCTTTATCAGCCATTTCTTTTCCTTTTTCAGTTGCTGTTGAATCATTATTAGAATTGTTTGCAGCAACATTTTGTTTTGCATTAGGAATAATTGAACTCACTGCGGGATTTATAACATGAATATTAGGCATTGGATAGATTTGAATAAGATCGTACATACTGATGTTTGCATGAGTCTTCTTTAAATCTTCAATTATATCATATTGTAAATCTAATTTAGGAGTATTTTGAATAGGCTGGGTAACCTTGGTTGGTTGAGTCTGCTTGCCGGATTGAGCTTGTTTATTAGGTTGTGAGTTATTGTTGTCATTATTTGTGGTAGAGCTTGACGAAGCTCCGGGAGTGTTTGCGAATGCTCTACTACGAGTGTTATAGGCATGTTGTCTTGTAGGCGGGATTTTATTTTCATGTTCTTTCACAAGACTATCCTAGAAATGACCGTTAACTTGTTGTGGTTCTTCTGATTCTTCATCATTTTCTGATTCGTCTTCTTCTTCGTTTTCAGTTATTTCCTGATTAGAGGGAGTTTCAGATAAAGATAAAACAACTCGAATTGTATTAAAAATCTCTTCATTTGCTGCTATGTCTGGAGGTGTATTTTTATTATTTGCATTCGGGTTTTGTCTATACTGATTTCTAAAAAATCCCCTAGAAGAAGAAGCTTCAGAATTAGTTTTCTTTAACCCTACAACTTCATTGGTTAGTGTTCGAATAGCGTTTTGAAGTTGTTCTATATCAAATGCTTTGTCTTTATCTGAATTGGGTTTTTCAGTCTTCCTACGAGGGAAAAAGTCTGATTTCCCACTTCTATTTGGTTCATAGGACATAGAATCCTTCTCGACTTTAATGGCTTCCTCAAATGTTTCTATTAATGTTGTTTTCCCAGCCCTCTTAATGAACATCTCGGAATATTTTGGTAAGGCTGACGTATAATTTTCAATAATTATATCTTCCATAGGTTGAGAGGCCATCGGGATTTTATTTTTTAATGTCAGAAACCTTTGATTAAAATCTTTGATCCTTTCTTTAGGCTCCATTTTAATCCTAGATAACTCTAGAGCTAAAAGAGTGGGTGTTTTATCTTCCCCAAATTTATCTAGAAATTATTTATTAAATTCCCCCCAGTTTTTGATTGATCCTTGTACTGATGAAAAGTACCAGGTAGAAGCTCTTCCTTCAAAAGTTAGAGGAAACAATCGACAAACTACATCTTCATGCTGAACGTTCAAAGTTTGAACAGCCAACATAAATTTGTCAACATGCACCTCTGCAGGTTCTTTGTCATCTGGGTTAAACTTGGGGAGGAGTTTATCTGAGTGTTTAGGCAAAGGATGCTGTACTCCAGGGACTGCTACAGCAGCTGTTTTTAGCCACGGGAGTTGTGGATTTGGTGAATTAGGTGGAGGATTACCTCCTCCTCCTACAGGTACATTTCTTGCCATTGGAATTCTTTCAGCACTTGAAGAACTTCCTGAATTGGAAGGTCTTGGACTATCAAGTGGTGATTCAGGGGGAGAAGGTGGCTGATCAAAACAGTCTTCTGCAGTAAGTCTTCTAGCAGTGTTTGTTTGAGTAGTTTGTCTATGATGACTTATAATTTGATAACGTGGAGTACTATCAGCTTCTTGTAAATCCTGAGAGACTATGTTTAATTGTGGATTACGTCGTTGTTTCCTAGGAAGACCATAATCTATCGAAGATAAACCAAGTTGATTGGCATATGCTCTGGTAAGAATATGTCGTGATTCTTCCAAAGTTCGAATGATTTGTTCAGGAGTAATGGGGGATGTGATATGATCACACTCAAGGATGCTCCTAACAGTGTTTATAAACGGTGATCTGCTGGTTTCTGGAGGTTGTTGGCTAGTTGTAAATTTTTGATTAATTTTCCCTACCATTAATCATTAACAGGCCCTCCTTCTAGCGCCATTTGTTGGCCTGATTTTTTGACCTAGGCCAACAAGGAAGTTTTGCCCACACAATCAGCTTAAAGCAGCATCTGGTGTGTTTGGATTAGCAAAACCTCGCAGGTTATGGTCATGCTACCAGCTGATTTTTCTCTTCAGGAGAAATTTAAAATCAGCAAAATCTAACCTATCCTAATGTTATTTCTATTCAATTAAACCCTAAAACTATTTAAATTGCCTAAATGAATCCTATAATTAGTTTCAACTATCTACACTGTCTTATGGTTTCTTTCTTAAGGAAAGACTCCAAGTTTTGAAGAGTTTCTCTAAATATAAAGACCTGTCAAAAGTATACTAAAATTATACTAATTGATTTAATAGCTGTTAACTAAATATATCAAAATAAAACTTAATCTAACTTATTCTACCTATCCTATCTATCCTATCTCAGCTAAGAGCGTTTCTAAATACTGGATTAATTATTAATTAATAATAGATAAACAGAAAGACAAAGTGCACAATTTAAATATAAACATTTAAATTATACATAATAAGTCACTCTGTTATATAATAACTGAACAGAAAAACTGAAAACAAACAATTATTTTAGTTTTCTGAAATTAATTAATAATTAATGATCAATATAGCTATTTGAATCCAAAGATAATGTCTAATATAAAATCACTGTAAAAATACAAATGATATTTTTAGCAGACAGAAATATATATCATTATAGCTTAAGTTTATAGTAAAAATACTAATAAACACAATCATAACGATATATTTGTTCAAAATGCGATATTGAATTGACAAAGTGAAAATTGTAATTAAACACAAATATAACAAAGCATACTGTGTTTATATTAAGATAGAAGATAAGATGTTGAAATATATAATATATCCAAAACAATAATACCAGTAATGATATCAGTCTATAGATGTCCAGTTGTATCTCACATCCAAAGATTCTACTTCAAGAATGAAGCAACACCAGCAGCAACATATATTTCAAGTATGTTTTCTTCCAACACTCCATCTTCAGTTCATCAAAATTCCTACCTTATATAATACTATGATTCAGTTTTCCCCATTAATGTTACATGCAACATTATAGGGCTCCTATAACTATAAAGAAAATCAAATCTCTTTTATCAAACACCTGTCATTATAAACAAAAAACGACTATCCCGAATGTTTGTTGTTTTGAAGGTACTTGGTAAATTCGTGGACACTGTTGAGACTCCAGCTTTTAACGAACAGCCACATCTCCCATCCAACACATTAACAACATCCTGAAAGTTTGGAGAAGAGTAATGATATATCCACCTGTATTCACATAAACGAAATATCTTATTAAAACCAGTAAAAATAGGTGTAATAAAATAAACTAAAATTTAAATGTATGCCTGTAAAATCTTCGATTTTACAGGCATGCATAACCAAAATATTTATTGCATGTTTTACAGCAACACAATCCATGCACTTTGAAAAGAAAATGAGAATAATCATCATGTTTTACTTTGAAGAGCAATTACTCTTCGTGCTTCAGCTAATTTGGCCTTTAACCTGATAATCTTAATGTTTTGTTTTTCAATTCGTTCAAGTAGGTGCTAATTCGTACCTATTATTAACCTCTTTGCTTTTTTATACTGAATCTTTTTAGCACTTATTTCTTTCCATCTGCTGATCCAATGCATCAACTCCTCTCTAAACGTTCTATTTTCTTCTTCTAACAATGCTGCACTAGATAGACGATGCTTAAGTTTATCCTTCAACTCTGTAATCTTGGCCTGGTATGCATTATCTAGTACATGCTGAAGAGTTTCTTCTTTATTGGCTACCTAAGGAGAATTAGGACTATCAATATTTTGACTAGATGACTGGGGATTGGTAAAGGATGGTTCAGGGTCTGTAATGCATGTGTCCATACATGGTTGAGTGACCTCGGCCTTGCTCAATTTTGCACCAATACCCTTTAAAAAAGTCGGATTATTCACATGAATAGTATCAGGGATCGATGATGGAATGTCATCTTCAATATGGACGACTGCAAGCTGAGTATCCTTTCGATTAGCCATAGGACCCGAAATTGTATGGGCATTGTCCATGCTTCTGGTGATCCTCTTTGAAAACACGAATTTGTCTGACTCAAACCTTCCTTTATCACAACATATTTGAGCTAGATGATCAAGTTTATATAGAGACTCTTTAACATGATTACAAAGGTTATCTGTCTCGGGAATATTTTTAAATTGAACAACATTACCAGTTTTGCTTTTGGTTAATCTTTCTTCTCTTTTTGCAGGGGCACTATGACCTCTATTAGATAAGGGCCGATTCAAGACTGCTTTAGAGAAACAGGGGACTTTATTCCCGTCATCATTATTACTAACCCCATCGTTTATGGGTAGACTGACTTCCCCGAACCCTTTTCCCTCTGATACAGTTTCAAGAGCATCATCGACCTCGGACTTTATAGCTTTTCGTTTCTTTCGAATTTTTGGGGAGGGGTTTGGCCAGTACTGCGTCAGCCCCAAATGATAGTCAGTTAAAAACCCATCCCATGACTTGCCATTTATAGACAATTGATGCTGCACTATAATTTTGATTAACCCGTGGTGGAAAAGACTTCTATCAGGGTTATTAAAACTTCTAACCGCCTGTGACATCTTCTTCAAACTTTGCCACAGGTAAAAGGGTAAATTAAGCTTATAGCCCTGCAATGCTAATAGCAGTCTTAAATGGTAATAGTGTAAATGGGAGAAACGTCCATCACAGGACACATACCTAACCAAAATTTCGTAATAATCTTTCCATTCGGGCTTCAGAAATCTGACAGGGACACCTATCTTCAATTTAGTATTATCTGGAAATGGTAGCAACATAGATAAACACTTTTTCTTATTAACCTTGCTACCCTTGAACCAACGTTCTCCAACTTGCGGGAGCTGTGTCACTTCTGCTATCTTGTGCTCATTGATAACTAATTTAAAACCCCCTATCTGCACAATGTTGTCTTTTAAATTCGTGGCAAAGATTTTAGTTACTTCTGCATGATGGCCATCGAAACTCTTAAATAATTCCCCCCACCCAATTTTCTCGAATCGCAAGGCTACCTTATCGTCTGCTTCTATGAGCTCAGAACCAGAGATTTCGAAACGGTTCAATGGAGCCATAGTTTCCTCCACGCTCTCTTGGTTTCGGACTGGAATGAACATAAAGGTAAAGAGAGAGGGAATAGGTACCCAAACGTATGACATGATGTGCAAACTTCACATGCTTTGGATCTGACACACATAAGATCTATGGAATTGGTCATTTTTAGCTGAACCCTGGCAATGATGAGTGCTGCAACCAATGTTATATTATGATTTATACATGTTTAACCATGACTTAGCCATGACTAGCAGTGATATTTAACCAAATCGACATATCGGTGATCGTTTGATTGACAGGCTATAAACCAAAATATTGATTACACAGAGTGATCATAATGAGCACGTACATCGTTATGGAATGGAATGACTATCAACATTAAAACCTGAGGATACGAATCATCAATATATTCACAGCTGTTAGTTAATTATTAGGTGTAAGCCACATCTCAATGCCAACGCAATAATTAGAACAGCAGGCCTTATTAATTCGACACATGGATCTCGTAAACTCTGTCAACTAGTAGTCTTCTCTAGTTTTAACGTGGAAGGTGGTAGCATTTAAGGTGATATAGTACCAAAATCATATATCCTAATTCTTAGCATGACAACTAGCTAATAACTTGATTATCATATTTATTCTATGTATATATATAAAATTTCATAGATCCAGTTTTAGAACTTTCAAAATCAATCCCATTGATTAATATCCGAAATTAAATTTGATAGGATATTGAATGATAAAACTACAATATATGAACATTCTTATATGATAATCATTTATTTACTAATCTACATATATACAATTTTTTACAAAGTGAGGGTAAGGCATTACATATGAAATATCAACATTAGGTTTAAGAAAGTTTTAATTTAATAAGTCATCTAAGTTCTAAGAGTTTAAGACTCATAATACCTTACCCATATCTAGCTTAGAATGTGTTTCATTGATTTCCCTTTGGCATATTATCATATATAATCGTATACATTTATCTTAATGATTGAATTGATTATATAGGATCTAATGAAACTAACATATTAAACTAACAGCTGCTAACTGCCAAATTTACTAACATGTTTTCACCAACTCCTAATATATCATTTTACTTTTCTTGAATTTGAGAGTACCTTCAGAATAAAAGATTCTGAAGGCACTCTATTATAATTTTTGAGTAAAATATAAAATAGAGCTGATCTCCCTTCATCTTAATGGAATATGAAGGGGTTGTTGCTAGCTGCCAACACTACCTTGATAGGCCCATGTGGATTTCCCCCTTTTCCATGGTTTTTAGAATGGAGGATGATGGTAATCACTATATGGAATATGAACTAGTAACCCCAAGGGAATCAATGGGATTTTATCTTGAGGCCTATGTGAGCTTTGACATGAGATTCTACCAATTGAGGACCCTTGGGGTTAGCAACCATGAAACTATCATGGTATCATGTGAGGAGGGCCCTTGGGGTTAGCAACCATAAAAATATCATGCTATCAATTGAGGAGGACCCTTAGGGTTAGTAACCATAAAAATATCATGGAATCTAAAAAATTGAAGGTACTAATATCAACCATAGGATTCCAATCTCCAATGTTTTTGCACCCATAACCTCACAGCAACTCTGTGAAAATAAAGAGATTGGAATTTGTAGGTTACTAGAAATGTGAAAAAACTGGAGGTACCAATATGAGTAATGGTATATCAATTAATATTAGTGCTCAAATAATGAGAAAGTATTGGATGCATACACTATCAAATATGTGGTATAAACCTCATTACATTCCTAAACTAGTAGCTATGTATCTATTATTATTTCTCATTGATAGTTAATATTTCCATCGATTTATCAAATTACACGTGGATTATGGTGTGTTTTATTTTGAGAAATTGATATTTCTATAACGTAGGGATTCTTTAATATGTCTAGGCTATTGAAGCAATTCAAAGCTGACACTAATTTTTATTATCACCATTCATGACTCATTTATAGGAATTATTTAGGTTCTCCTTATTAGGTACCACAACCACCTTCTCTTCTCCTCTATGTTTTGAAGGGTTGAAGTTATTACAAAAGGTACTAGATCACCAAATGGAAAACCCTAGTTAATTTTTAGTGAAGTGAGTAGTGAGAAATTGATGAACGTAATAACACAATATTACATTATGAAAATACATCACGTTATCTATGAGATTCATCTCTAAAATAAAGAGTTTGAGATGTCTTATTTGTCCAAAACCCTAAAAGCTAATCATAATTGAAACTTTAACTTAAATATAGGCTAAGTAACTAATGTGAATTTATTACACATGTAATCCTTGTATTTAACACCTCCTCTTAAGGATTACATTGCTAATTGAAATTAAACACTAACTAAAAAGAAAAATATCATAAGTAAACATAACCAAACGTTCTTCAAAATCTTAGTTTGGAAAAACGGTTCTTTAACTGGGTAGAGCTTCATGAAATTGCTTCGTAACCCCTGCAGAGGTGTAGCTTTTGAGTGGAATTCTTGGATTTTTGGACATCAGATCATCAAACTTCTGAATTATTAGACAACCATCTATGTTGATGTACATCCACAATGTTCCATCTGGGCGTATTATGACCCTCATAAATGTACATTTGGAAATATCCACATATTCCTGAACTATCTATGCAACCATCCATGTTGGGTTAAGGGTCAACCCATCCATTAGGGTACAGACCAGAAAGTCTTTGAAGACCTCAAATGGTAATGTTTATGGGAGAGATCAGTCTCTACTTTGAGAAGACTTTGGTTTTGATAAACGTTGTTTTGTTACCCAACATAATCAAAATCCTTGAACTCAAGATTTTTTAGTTTATTGAAAAGTGGGTTAACGAGGCTCATTGATATCACTTCCTAAATTTTTACATTTTCTTTTTCATTGGATTTAATTCAAGATGACAGTGGAACCCATTATATCCAAAGGCAGGTTTGTGCTTGCCTAGTAAGTGAATATTCTTACTTGGAATTTTAATAGCCTGGGACGATGTTCACTATTAGATCAATGAGTTATTTAATCCCTACTTTAGTTCTAACTCCTTTATTTTCAAGTATTTTTGGGTATGTCAATGAATTAGTCCCAAGGATCAACCATAGTTAGGCTCACTTTTTCTATAGTTGAAGTATGTGGTTTTGAGTTTATTATTTCAATTGGATCTGATTAGCTTGTTTTTATTGCTGGAGCAGGGATTTGACTTGAAGAGCTCACTCAAAATCTGACATCTTATACTCTATTGTTTAGATGTTTATATTAGCAAAAACGAGAACAACAAAAATGAACTTGGACATAATCCAAACTTTGCATATAACGTCATTTTCTTGCTTTAATCTCCATTTTTTTTGGTAAATCCTCTTTGAGGTTCATGCTTTCAATGATTGGAGGATTTCCTCTTTGTTGGATAAAATGGAATCTTCTTCCATCTCATCAATTTGATCTCTTCTTCAAACGCCCCCATAACGCAGATTCTCTCGAGTGAAAATTTGAATTCCTCCATATATATCGTTTAAAATTTATGTGATTAATGTGTTTTTTATATGGGTCCCCATGCACACACACACAACATAAGTGAAAAATGAGGATTGTTAATACTTAGTGAACACTACACAATAGTCTTTCTAAATGTTACATCAACAATATTCAATATTATTAATAGCCACATTTGACTAACCTAGGTTTATTGATGCCTTTCTTTTCTAGGTAAATTATCTCGGGGAAAGCCCTGAGGAATTTCCTCCCCCTCATTTCAATGATGGTACTTAGGGTAAACACTAGGTTCTTTAGGGAACAAGGCCAAGTTAACAATAGGGCTTGAATCCATTACAACAATATACTCATTATAACTCAACATGTAACTTAGGGGAATAGAACTTGGGTGGGGATGATTACACTCCATCCCATAACCAGTTGGGTTTGACCCAATTTTTACCTCATCAACACCACACAATAGTTTTACTGAAGACTATGTAGCGATGTTTAGTATAATTAAATAACAACAATTGACAAACCCCATCTATGGGAGGAGCATGCCCACTAAGATTTGAACTTTAATCATTGTCACAATAGTTGTTACAACATACCACAAATGTATTATCGATAACTAATGTATTATTGACCCTTGCTTACACTAATTTTTTTTCTTTGTAATCAAAATAGTTTTAACTTTATAAGTTTATAGTAGTTTACGATTATTTTTTATAAATATTTTAATATTTAATTATAAAATATTTATGTATGTAATATTGCGTGAAATGGTAATTAATTTTAGATTTTTGTTCTTTAAATTGAAATTTAATTTAAATTTTTTGAAAATTTGAAAATCGTGTTTTTAGAATATAATGAGCTTCTATTTATTGCAAAAATAATTAATGTGATTTGGTGTTCCATTAACTAGACTTATGATCTATAACAAAAAGAGCAGGAAATTAGACTATGGGAAGTTGCAAGTTCAAACCTAGAAGTAGTTACTTTAGGTGCCATGAGTGCCCCTAGGGGGAGTCTTGTTTCATTTTAGGCTAGCTTTGACAAGTTTTGGGTTGGGCGAAGGTGCAAAGGTAATGATATCCTAAGTGGTAGTTGATTGCTTAATTACAAGGTTACACGAACCATGGGTGCGATCAGAATCGATTGAAGAATTCGATATGGGTGTGGCACTCATCCCAAAATTAGGAATTGGGGATTCAGAACCCTAACCATAATTAACCCTAATTATCCTACATTTATCCTACCTAAACAAATTTATATTAGTAAAAATGAGGTAGAAGAATTTGATGAAGAATATGTGATTCCGATTATGAAGAATTTGATTCAGGTGCAGTTAATCCTAGGGCTGAATTTGGTAACTATGCTTGATTATGATTGTTAGGGGTACTAATCAACACAATTGTGGAGGTCGATCCATTGATGGCAAAAAAATAGAAAGAGGAAATGAGTAGGCATGCATTAGAGGAAATTTCAACTCAAAATGGGCCTTTTAACTCTAATTCAAATTCCATGTCATCATGTGTTAGCCAATGAAATTGATTTAAATTTGAAATACTATATAGGTCTTAAACAATTTTTTAATATAAATTTGGGGATAGGTATCATAAAAAAACTACTTTTTTTGCTCGTATTTTCGACATATCTCTATGTTTTTTTACTCAAATTTCAATCAGGAGAGCTCGTTGGATGGGGAATTAAATTCCGCATCCAACGAGTACCCACTCGGCATACTTTTGACGGACCCCGCTACCCCAAAAACAAGAAATAACTAAAAAAATGTGATGATGACATCATCATCACATTTTTTCAATTATTTCTTGTTTTTGGGGTAGCAGGATCCGTCAAAAGTATGCTGATCATCACGTTTTTTTAGGTATTTATTTTCTTTTGGGTAGCGGGTTCTGTCAAAAGTATGCCGAGTGGGCACTCGTTGGATGCGGAATTTAATTCTACATCCAACGATCTCTCCCAATCGAAATTTGAGTAAAAACATAGGGAGATATGTTGAAGATACAAACAAAAAAGTTGTTTTTTTCCTTTCGTCCTCCAAAATTAATAAATATTATTTTATTATTTTAACTATTATTTTACTATTTTCCTTAGGAGGCCCATTTTGAGTTGAAATTTCCTCTAATGTGTGGCATGAATCCTTAAAAAATAATCATAAAGAAAAATTATTTTAGTGATAATTAAATCTTCCTCGGGGTTATATATAATATTTTGTGTATAATACATGATTTAATTTAATTTAAATATTAATGTTCAGTAAAGATCAAATTGATGCATGGAATTTTAAAATGAATACATAGACAAAGATGACAAGGGGGAGAAAAAAATATGTTCCCAAGGAATTCCTAAAAGAGAGAAAAAAACCTAAAAGAATGGAAGTGTTAAAAGCATTAGAAAGTGTCAATCCATTGAGATGGGGAGTAATGAAGAAGCTCAAGAAGGAGGTTCCTTGGTTGAGACTTGTTCCTTTGGAGAACCTAAAATAAGGAAAATGAAAAAAAAATTAAAGCACCCACACAATAGAATGGGGAATGATGAAGAATCTCAAGGAGGGTCTTTGGTTATGACTTGTTGCTTTCGCGAAGCTTTTAACGTTGGTGCCACAAAGAAATGTATAATGGGTGTGCAACCAAGGGAATCATTGGGACGGTATATGACACTTCATGAATCTATCATGTAAGCTTGGAAGTTGGCCATGGGGCCTCTTCCCACTAGGGATGGAATTAAGATACAATCAATCTAGCACATGTCGGCTAGGGGAACTTGGCTTTAATAAGTCATCAATGAAAGTTGTACATCCTTTGGAGGAAGAGGGCTAGGAATTTCCTGTTGTTATAATCCACGAGAGTTTGAAGAGAACCAAGTGAGGTTTTAACGAGGTAAATTAATTGTATTTCGATCTCATAGCACGAAGAGAATTTGAGTACAAAATGGTCCTTGGTCTCTAGCTCTTAGCAAGATATTTGGAAAATGTAGTACTATTGAGAAATATGATGATCTACCTTAATGAAAAATACATGAAAGGAAGAGATGCCCACAACATTTGTAAAAAAAATCTATAAATTTTTTTCCAATGATTTCATTTTTTTTATAAGCATTATTTTATTTATTTAACATATATATTTAATACACTTACTACAACATTTTTTAAATGCCCATGTTGCTTTGGAGTGATTTCCTTCTTACATTGAAAAATTGAAAGCAATTCCACCACAGTATTTGAAACTTGTTTATAAAAAATGTTGATCATTCCTTCACTTGTAAACTTAGGTCACAAATCCTTTCAACCCTAAAGTATTTGATCCCGTGGCCTAAAAGCTTATACTAAAAAGCCTTCTAACTGTTATATAGTAATATGAAATGTGTTATATGGTGATTTAAGTTGGATCATTCTAGAATGCTCCATTGACTAAAAGCTAAGGGCCATGGAAAATATATTATAAGGGCATGGGAAGACATCCATATAATTTCCATTGTGTAGAACAAAATCATACATTAATGGTTTGGAATCCTTCTCAGTCCTTTGGAGTGATTCACGAGAAAAGAGGTTGGATGTGTTGGTAGGTTTTTTAGGCCTTACTATCATTCAATGGAATGGTGATGGGATGAACGATAAATTTAGAGATTATGGTTGCCTTGCTTAGCCTTATATCCTTTCCTTTTTAATTATCTGACCTCCTTTCTAAGAAAAAAAATAGCAAGAACAAGGTTATGGTTACATGGATGAATGCATTGAGTCTCTTTGCGAGGAAAAACAATGGGAATAAGGTTAGGGTTTACACATAGGGATTATTCGATTCTATTTCATAGGTAAGAACAACATGAATGACGCTAGGGTTTACATGGACATATTCTCAAGGTCTCTTTATTAGGCAAGACAAACATAAGGGGTAAGGTTTTCATGGATAGTTCTTTCATCCTTGGAGTTCATACATTGATTGTCTAGTTCATTGTAGTAGACTCCACAACCCATATACAACCTTTACGTTGGGTTGTTTCAATATGTTCCATGACGAGTGGGGTGGGCTGTCTTTGTAATTTTTGGTACCCTTAGAGGAAACTTTTGTAGCCTTATTAAGGAAGAAGGAGAGGCAACAAGTGGAACTCACGAGTGTTTGTAGTACTACAACTTGCCATTTGCAAGGTCTAGACATACAAGAATTTACACATATAGTGAGTTCTACTCTCTCCGTCTCCCACCCTTCGTTTTGATGTGGTCATTGTATTAGTTTTCCAACTAATATGTTAACTTCTATTGATCTTCTTGAGCTTGTATTTACATTGAATATATCGTTTCTTCGTTGTTCTATTTTCTTAAGCTTGTAAGGTCCTAACTACTTGATTAATGGCACCCCCATTTCATTGTGGCCTGATATTTCCTCACCAACCAACTTGGGATTGTAAATATAGTTAGATTTGTATTCCAACCTCTAGGATTAAGAACTCATGTTGCACGAGTATTGTTTATATATATTATTGTTGGGTTATTGTTTTTGTTTTTAAATATTAAGATGGTATATACCTGAATAACATATTAAGTAGTTAATTATAAACAATAGCACAATCCCACCTTAATTAAACCAACAATAAAGTGATTTCTCAAGTGAAATATAGTCCCTCACCCCCTCACTCATTTGTAGTTCCAAGTGAGAATGCTACTACCTTGATAGACCCATATTGATTTCCCACTTTTCCATGTTTTTTAGGATGGAGGATGATGGTAATCACCAAATGGAATATCAACTGGTAATCCCAAGGGACTCATTGGGATTCGATCTTGAGTCTTGTGTGAGCTTTCACATGATCGTTTACCAATTGAGGACCCTTGGGGTTAGCAACCATAAAACTATCATGGTATCAATTGAGGAGGACCCTTGGGGTTAGAAACCATAAAATTATCATGGTATATAAAAAATTGAAGATACCAATATCAACCTTAGGATGCCAATATCCAATGTTTTTGCACCCGTAACCTCACGACAACTTTGTGAAAACAAAGAGATCAGAATTTGTAGGTTATTAGAAATGTGAAAGAACTAGAGGTACCAATAAAAGTAATGGTATATCAATTGATATTAGTGCTCAAGTAATGAAAAAGTATTGGATGCATACATTATCAAATATGTGGTATAAACGTCATTATATTCCTAAACTAAAAGCTATGAATTTCTTCTTCTTATTATTATTGCTCATTGATAGTTATTTCCATCCATGTATCAATTTACAAGTGGATTATGGTGTGTTTTATTTTGTGAAATTGGAATATCTAGACTCTAGGGATTCTTTAATATTTCTAGGCTATTAAAGCATTTCAAAGGTGACACTATTTTTTATTACCACCATTCGCGACTCGTTTATAGGCATTATCTAGGTTCTCCTTGTTAGGTACCACAACTACGTTCTCTTCTCCCCTGTGTTTTGAACGGTTCAAGGCTTAAATTGGTAACCCTTGCTTACACTACATTTTTCTCTTTCTAATCAAAATATTTTTTACTTTATATATTTATAGTAGTTTACGATTTTTTTTATAAATACTTTAATATTCAATAATAAAATATTTATGTAGGTAATATTGCGTAAAATGGTAATTAATTTTAGATTTCTCTTCTTTAAATTTAAACTTAAACTTAAATTTAATTTCAAGTTTTTGAAAATTTGAAAATCATATTTTCATAATATAATGAGCTTCTATGTCTTGCAACAATAATTATGATTTGGTGTCCCACTAAGTAGACTTACGATCTATAGCAAAAAGAGCAGGAAATCAGACTATGGGAAGTTGCAAGTTCAAACCTAGAAGTAGTTACTTTAGGTGCCATGAGTGCCACTAGGGGGGAGTGTTGTTTGATTTTAGGCTAGCTATGACAAGTCTAGGATTTGGTGAAGGTACAAAGGTAACGATATCCTAAGTGATAGTTGATTGTTTAATTACGAGGTTACACGAACCAAGGGTGCGATCATAATCAACTGATGAATTTGATACAGGTGTGCCACTCATCCCAAAATTAGGAATCGGGTATTCGAAAACCTAACCCTATTTAACCCTACTTATCCTACATGTATCCTACGTAAACAACTATATATTAGTCAAAGCGAGGTGGAAGAATCTGATGAAGAATCTGAGAATCTGATTTTGAAGAATTTGATTTAGGTGTGGTTGATCCTAGGGTCGAATCTGGTAATTGTGCTTAATTATGATTGTCAAGGGGACGAGACCAACATGATTGTGGAGGTCAATCCGTTGATGGGTAAAAAATAGAAAGAGGAAATGAGTAGGCATTCATGTCATGAATCCGTAAAAAATAATCATAGGAAAAATGATTTTAGTGACAATTAAATCTTCCAAAGGGTTATGTGTATATATATATATATATATATATATATATATATATATATATATAGACATTACTAGTTTCTATGGTCATCTCTAGGAGGGATCTACGTTACTTTTTCACCATCATCTTCACTTTCACCCAAACTAACGTTACATTTTCTTTCCGATCCCCATATTTACTGTGACCGCCGCAAAACCATGATGAGAAAACCCTAACAGCCGACATGGTCTCAAAATACAAATAATTTCGACAAGGCATTTCCTTAAAATCAAATGATATATTCCTATCTAGAAATGGCACAACCGGTACAAACTCTAATATTCATTTAGCTCAACTTACTCTAATATTCATTTGAATCAACAGCAAGATATGGGAATTTTATTGTATGGAAAATTCGTATAACCAAGAAGCTATATTACAAGCATTCTTCTACGGATTTACAGAAAATTACAAATTAAAAGCATGTTATATTACAAATTCAACTCCAACTTAACTACAATTAGATGAACGTGTAGTTTTACTCCAATGAATTAATCGCTTAGCCTGCGAAGTCTACCTTCATTGTAGTGAAACCATGCACTTCCCAATAAGCTTTCCATTTTCCATCTTAGCATCATGAGAACAATTAGTTAGATAATATGCTCTGAGGGTGATGTATTAGTAATTTATTCCTCTCGGTGTATTCCAAACATATTAATCTTATTAATATGGCTTTCCATTTCCCATCTTAGCATCATGAGAACAATTAGTTAGATAATATAGTCTAAGGGTGATGTATTAGTAATTTATTCATTTCGATGTATTTTGAACATATTAATCTTATTAATATGGTTGTTACTAGTATAAAATCACAACTTTGGGTTTAAGTGAGGAAGTGAGCACTGCATAATGACTTCAAAGAACAACATAAAAGAAAATCAATTGCAACCAAGACGCCATGACCGATAGAAATATAAACAAGTATCAAGGATAATAAATCTACAGCATTCATCACTGCGTGGATTCGAACCCAGGAATTATTCTATGCAAGATAATGTAACTGTTATCTCCTAAATAAATAATTTTTCGATAGGTCAAACTCAAACAATTTATTTTTGCATAGTGATGAAGATTTCAGGGCATATTATAAAATATGTTTGGGTGATTAACAAAGTTAGAATATATGGTGTTCTATTTTTTAAGAAATTTGAAAGTTTTAGCTTTCGGTGGCTTAGGAAAATGCACCCACATTTCATTAGCCACTGAAAAGCCTAGCTTTCAGTAGCTAACAGTTTTGACTCAGGACCACGTTAACCACCGAAATCCTGTTGATCACGGTTTTAATAAATTTTGGAAAGGAGACTTTCGGTGGCTTAGGCGAATGGACCAACGGTTCATTAGCCACAGAAAATCCCAGCTTTCGGCAGCTTGTGAATTAGACCCTAGATTCCCTTAACTTTCGAAAAGGCCAAAAAGGGAAAAATGATTAGCTATCCATCAAAAACAAACACTATCAGCATGAGGCACGTCATGATCTAGCACCTAACCACCGAAAATACTGGGGGACTGCAGCAAATCATAAGCTGGTGGATAAAAGGTCATTATTGATCTGAAGTGACTAATAGAGATCAAAACCCTAGCCTTCCATCTACCTGTCCCATGACTGCAGTTGAACCACCACGAAACATCAAGTTCCAGTTAAGATGATTACTGCACTAGCCATCTCAAGTTTTCCACCAGAGTTTACAGTTACCCTGCTCAAGTACCAATCACTACTCAGCCCCTCAAAATCAGCACCCTATCCTACATCTATTCTGCGTTGTCCTGCATGCATCCTCACTGATCTAATCCATCCCTGAAACCAGCACGGTCAGCTCCTTCCCCAGGGTTCGAATTTTGATTTTGCAAGCGCAGAAGAACATTCAAGAAGTTGAAGAGAGGAGGACCCCCTCAAAAAAATCAAAAAACAAGTTTATGTGGATAATAATTATTTCAAAATAATCTCTAAGCGACCAAAAGCGAACTTTTGGCAACTAAGACCGAAATTTCAGGGCGTTTTAAGCCACCGAAATTGGCGTTTTACTATGAAAAGGCATCATTTTAAAATGGTGATTCTGAGCGACTGGAGAATAATTTTACAAAACGATCAGATATTTTGTTTCCTAGAATTCCAAAGAAGAATAACCTCTCTCAGTTTTCCTACAGGTATTGCATATTGGTATAATCGAATCCATCTATGATCCCTAATTTTTGGATCTTAGAATTTCCCTGTTTTACACATGTTTTTGAAATACATATCTCAGGAAAATGAAAACGATTTTAAAAAAGACAAGAGAGGTTTTTTCTCAACACAAACCAATATAAAAAAACCTCTTTCATTTTATACACAGGTGTCACGTATTTGAAGTAACAAATCCATCTCTGAGCCCCAGTTTTCAGCAGTTTAGCCAAATTTTTAGTGCAAAAGATGACCTGTCAGTCCTCCAGGTGGCATTTTTGACCTCATCTATGAGTCCATGAAGATTTTCTATAGATGTAGAAGAAGTTTCAGCATGAGACAAAAACATACTCAACCTACCTTACTCAGACTCTGAAGGTCAAGAAGAACAGGAAGCTCGAAACCTTAGCAGAAGTGGCAATAAGCATCTTTGGCCCAAAAGCATCCTGTGAGACTGCTGCCAATCCAAACCCTAGGAAGGCTATAGAGACATCAAAGGGATAGCACCAAAACCTATAAAACAACAAGGCAAAGAATTCAAACCTTAAATTGCAAGCACACTTTGCACTAGAAACCCTAGCAGAGGCAGCAGCAAGCTTTCAGGATCATGAGGCAGCTCATGATGTTGTTGCTCTATCAAACCCTACGCAAATGGAAGAAATACCGGAAGGATAGAGGTAAAAGCTATAAAAAGTTGATTTAAAAGCTAATAAAAATTTTGTAGAAAATAGAGCTTTTGGTGGCTTAGGCGAACATAGCAGTTGTTCATTAGCCACCGAAAGTAGAGCTTTCGGCAGCTAACAGACCTAGGATTCTACTTCCTTAACCACCGAAATCAAAAAAGGGTGCAAAAATATATTTTGACATACATAAGTAGTTTTGGTGGATACAACTACCTTAGGGATGAATTATAAATCTGAGAATTGATGAAAAGCACCAGTGGAAGGGGTTTGTTCTAGTTTTGAGGGTGCGATCAAGGAGATATGGGTCACAAACCCTACCTATTTTTGACCAACCATGGCTTAACTATCAGATAACAAGTTACAAGATCTACTTCAGTGCTCACTACAGTCATCAAGGATTTAAATGAGTGAACAAGTGTTAGAGTTAGAGTTAGATAGACTAGTACTTAAATTAGGGTTTTTGACCTAATTTTGCAAAAAACATTTATTTTATCTATTTTTAGTAAATCAGATCCAACTTTTNTTATGATGAAGCAAGGGTTCAACTTTGGGGACATTTAGACCATTATTATTATCAAGCTTCTCATATTATTCATGACCTAATATAAGCTCTTTTGCTATCATGTGTTTAGCTTCCATATCTTTTCTACTCTGTGCTTGTGCTTGAATGTTTGATTCAAGTTTATTCATGTTATCTAATGTCTGATAGCTGTCATCCTATATGTATGTTGATGAGTTGAATTACAAGTACTTTCCTTGTTATGATTAGCCATTTATATGTAATTGTTTTATATATGAATCTGCCAGCATAGTAAGTTCTCCATCTTTTCACCCTATTAGCAAACCTCTGAATAGTGGTAGTTAGAAGCCTTATCTTTGATTGAGTTTTATGCATGTCTTGAGAGTGTAAGGTCATGTACATCGTCTAACTTGATCCATTTAGAAAAACCATAAAAACCTTTAAGTTACCAGGCATCCTTGAGTTGCAACCTAGAGGAGTTTCCTGGAGCAATAACAGTAACAAAAACACAAGATATACATTATATGCTTCAAAGAGTCTTATTCCAATAAAGATCATTTCATTAAGAAAATATTTAGAATGTTGTTAAAAGCGAATTACAACCAATGGAAACAAGGTTGCATGGCAGCGGGTACCTGCCGAGGTTAGGTTTTCTTCGATATGTTGTTATTTGAGCATGTTGTTGAATGACACTTATTGCAAATGCATTTCCAATATTAAGCTCTTACTCATTGTAAAACTAATATGAGTTGATGCTTACTGTTCATGATATGAAACAAAATAGAAACAAAGATCAATGTCCCTTTCATCGCTCTTTTTTCTCTTCGACTATTATTTCCTACTTCAACCTTCAATACTAGGCATTAAATGATGGACATAGAGATTGTTTTAAACCAAGGGATTTTTGGAAAACTATATGACAAGTCATATGTTGTATTGAAATCTAGTTATAACTAGTTGTGTGGAATGGCACATAGACTTGAAATGCTAAGGCTTGAAGTTGTTTAACTGATGGAAGGTTGGACATTGAAAAATATGCTTGACGTTGTTTAATTGATGATCAGTTGGACATTAATAGAGCTGCTTGAAGATGTTTTAATGATGGGCGTCTGGATAGTTGCCTCTAGATTCATTTTCAATTGGGGTTAGTTTTTTAATTGTGATATTAATGTGTTTGCTTGTACCCTTTGTGTAAAAGGCTCTAGTTAATTTTGATGTTTAACAATTGTTTTAGTATTAATGTGACCAAAGAATGCAAAATTTATGGCAATTGATTTACTATGTGAGCCAGTTGCAGTTGATTGATGGATGAACCTTATCATTATCATACATTCAATAGTTAAAATATAATAATTAACACATCATTAGCTTAATT
This sequence comes from Pseudotsuga menziesii, assembly GCA_001517045.1. Classification (NCBI taxonomy): domain Eukaryota; kingdom Viridiplantae; phylum Streptophyta; class Pinopsida; order Pinales; family Pinaceae; genus Pseudotsuga; species Pseudotsuga menziesii. The sequence goes on from LPNX010750860.1 coordinate 291,966, forward strand.
TCTCACGGTGATAGGGTTCGTGTTGCCAAGTATTGCTTATGTCACCTCGCTTAGGTCTTAAGCATTTCATTGCAGGTTGAAACTGAACGAACTATGGTCCCAGAGTTAAGCTAAGAAGCACTCAGCCTAGTACTAACTAGGTTCCAAAGTGCGAAGCCATGTGGTTTTCTTTTAAATCCATAGTCTATTCCTTTTGTCATTCTTAGTTACCTGATCTGGTCCCGTGTTTTTTCCCAATGGCTTCTGACCGGAGTCCTCTCTAGAGGCCGGTAGGTTTGGATCTCGGGCATTCTCCTATCCCACTGGGGTTGTTGACAAGTCCTTTCCCAAAGTTGACTTATGGCCAAGAAAAATGGTTCAATAGTGAAGATTGCACCCTTCCCTCCTCGGTCAACCTTGTGCCCGAGGCCTCGTCTGGGCCAAAAAGGGTCACGGATTTTAGACCTCCCATTCAACTGAGTTTTGAGAAAGTCCAAAAAGTTAAGGCTCTCTGTGTAATGGGTAGGGATGTTACAATATATTTGGTCCTGTCTCTTGCCATGCGGTAGCTGGTAGGTAAAATGGAATTTGTCAAGCTTACCCGGGTGGAGCTTCCAGACTGGGTAAGAGAACAGTGGAATCCATACATTCAAAAACATTCCTTGGGTGTTGGCCCTAGTCAATGGATGGTATGTGTTTCACTTCTTGTCCGAAGAAGATAGGCAAGCGGTGGAGGAGCGAAATTGGGTTCATGGTAAAGGCTCGCTGGTCCTATTCAAGTGGAACGTGCATTTAGACCCTAGGTCAGCTAAGCTTGAGAAATTCCATCTCTAGATGGTATTACCAGGATTCTCTATTTTCTTTTTAACATAAAAGGATTCCATGTTGTGTCTAACTCCATCGGAAAATTCATTCATATTGAATATTCTCACCTATTAGGATCACAACACAAGGCTCCTCATGTTATTTTTGAAATGGACATGGTGGACAGCCTACTGGGGGAGCTGGAGGTGGTTTGGGAAGATGGGTATTTCACTAAAACCCTAGATTACTGGTGTGTCCCTTTCCACTTCCACCGATGCATACAAACGGGGCATTATAAAGATGTTTGTGTTGAATGGAGGAGGGTGGAAGATAAAGTTGTGCCTTCATGGTATTTCGACTCAGAGTTGACTGATGGAGTTCGCTTCCCCCTCCCTCTGGATCGAGAGTCAGTGACGACCTTTGTCGAAAAAATTTCCAGTTCGATACCAGTTCTTTTAAAATTTCTACGGGTGGAGGAGTTGTCTGGTCTTCTGTTGATTGAGGGTCTTCATGTATTAGTGGGGGTAGGGTTCCGCCTATGGAGGCTGGGACTGACACTCATTTTGTTTCAAATGAGAAACTTCCTTGCAACGATGAAGCTGAGGAGGCGGGTTCAAATTTTCTCTCCTTGGATAGAAGCTGTCATTCTGAGGCCCCTTCCATTTTTAGTTATGTGGACTTACCACCTCTACCCAAGGGTCCAGGTAACACTCCCATTTCTTAGATTTCTTCTTGTCCCTTATCTGACTCACCTCCTCCACACCCCACAGGTCTGGATTTTAGGTTCCCCCTGTTGACTACCGATTTGACGCTGCTTGAGGGTCCAGAGACCACATCCATTTCATCCATTAGAACCTTGAATGTGACTATGCGTAAACCTTGAAATAAGAACAAGGATAAATCCTCTTCCTTCAATAGTGGCTCAAGTGAGAAGGGTGCGTTGGAGTTCCTAAACCCTAATTGTTCTTCCCTTTTTTATAAAGGCCTCCTGAGGGCTCTTGATTACCCTTCAGCTTCCACTGATCAAGCTCTTAGAGAAGATGCATCCCTTACCAGGGTTAAGAAATGATCTTAGTCCCCTTCAATGTGAGAGGGTTAGGCAATCGACCCAAAAGGGATGCCCTAAATAGTTTCCTATATAAGACTAAGCCTGGTGTGTTACTTCTACAAGAAACAATGAGGAATGTGGTAACAACTTGGGAGTATTTTCTGAAACTAAAACCTACGTGGTTGGTTACAACTTGGGACTCCAACGAGCTATCGATGGGAACATTGGTTGCTTGGAACCCCCGGGAGGAAAGGTTAAAGGCGTTCATAACATATGTAGGCATTATGGTGGAGGTTCACCTCCTGGGATTCTCTAAGCCGATCAAAATACTCAACATTTGTGCCCCGTACAACAGGATGTTGGAGTATTGGGAATCCATTTAAGTTGGTTAGGAATTCTTAAGGATAAATATCTCATTATTGCTAGAGATTTAAACCTCACTCTATCTCTGGATGAGGTTTGGGGATCCAACAGAAGGGTGATCCAATCTCTGATTTTTGTAAGGAAAAAATAGATGAGGCGAACTTAGTTGACATTGAGCCCATAGTCTTGGGCCCTACTTGGGCTAATGGCAGATGTGGGGCAACAGGTATGGCAAAAAGACTTGACAGGTTCTTACTAGCTAAAGATTTAGCTGATGTCATTTGAAGGTTTATAACTTGGTCTCATTCCATCGGGTTCTCCGACCATAAGGTGGTATTGTTGCAAATTAATTTTGACAAAACGTTGATCAATTACCCTTTTAAGTTTAATCATATCTGGTTGGAAGACTATTTTTTGTGGTTTTATTGAGGAACAATGGCATTCCCTCTCGGAATATCATTATCACTCTATGATTTTTGAGATGATAACCAAATTGAATAAATTGAAATCTAAAGTTCAAAAATTAGACAAGGCTAAAAAGATAGAGGATAATGAGGAACGGGAAAAGATGGGTTTGGAATTACTGTCCCTTTCTAATGTGATGGATGACTTCTTTTTCTTGGTTGATGCAAAAGAGAAAATTCAGGCCCTAGAGACCAAACGAGGAGACATTCTCAGGAAAAAAGAGGAGACTATTTGACAAAAGAGCAGGGTTGTCTGGCTCAAGTCTGGAGATAATAATACAAAGTTTTTTCACAAATGCGCCAACCAGCGAAGATTGTCGAACTTTATCTGGGAAATCGCTTCAGATGAGGGAAACATGTGTTATGATCATTCTTCTATCTGTAAGGCACCATATGATCATTACAAATTGGTTTTCTCCCAGTTGAATGGTCTCAATATACTGGAACAGTTAAATTCTTCCAAGCATTTCCCTTGTATGTTATCAAAAGAAGATCGAATCTTGGTGGACAGGTTGGTGACTCTAGCTGAAGTTAAAGATACGCTGCATCGATTTGGGAAGGACAAGAGTCCAAACCCTGATGGATGGATGGTGGAATTCTTCAGCCATTTTTTCGATCTCCTTGGATCTAAAATAACTAAGTCGGTGGAAGAATACCGAGTTAATAGGATGATCGAAGAATTGTTAAACTTGACGTACCTCACTCTTATAAGAAAGAAGGATCATCCGGACTCTTTTTCAGATTATAGGTCGATCTCACTATGTAATCTCTTGTACAAGCTGATAACTAAAATCATAGCGGATAGATTGAAACCTTTCCTGGGAAATTTTATCTCTGAGGAACAATTTGCTTTCCTTCCTGACAGGAAAATTACAGACGCAAGTGGGGTGGTACATGAGTGCTTCCATACATCTAAAATCAATAAAAAGTTGGCATTTTTCCTCAAGTTAGATATTATAAAGGCCTTTAATCGCGTGGATTGGTCATTTCTGAAACTAATTCTCTTTCAAATTGGTCTGTCACCATTTATGGTTGAATGGATTATGAGCGTAGTCACCATGACCCGGTTTGTTGTGTTAACCAATGGTGTTCCCACAACGTTCTTCAAAGGAAGCAGGGGGATTCGCTAGGGATTCCCGCTCTCCCTGTACCTGTTCATTTTGGCCGTGGAAGGTATTATCCTTCTTAGTAAAAACACAAAGAACCAGTTCCTTTTCCAGGGCTTAAGGATTACGAGGGGATTGTCTAACTCCTATTTGCTTTTTGTTGGGGTTTGTCTATCTCCTAAGTGATAGTTGATTGCTTAATTACAAGTTTACATGAACCGAGGGTGTGATCAAAATCAACTGATGAATCCGATACGGGTGTGCCACTCATCTCAAAATTAGGAATTGGGGATTTGAAAACCTAACCCTACTTAACCCTATACTACATTTATCCTATGTAAACAACTATAGATTAGTCAAAGTGAGGTGGAAGAATCTGATGAAGAATCTAAGAATCTGATTTAGGTGTGGTTTATCATAGGGCCGAATCTGGTAATTGTGCTTAGTTATTATTGTCAAGGGGAATAGACCAACACGATTGTGGAGGTCAATCCATTGATGGGAAAAAAATAAAAAGAGGAAATGACTAGGCATGCATGTCATGAATCCATAAAAACTAATCATAGGAAAAAATGATTTTAGTGACAATTAAATCTTCCACAAGGTTAGAGAGAGAGAGAGACATTACTAGTTTCTATGTTCTTCTCGAGGAGGGATCTACATTTCTTTTTTCCGTCATCTTCACTTTCACCCAAATCGACATTACACTTTCTTCTTGATCCCCATATTTACTGTGACCGGCGCAAAACCATGATGAGAAAACCCTAACAGCCAGCATGGTCTCAAAACACAAATAAGTTTGCTGACAAACTCTAATATTCATTTGGCTCAACAAGCAAGATATGGTAATTTTATTGTATGGAAAATTTATATTACCACGAAGCTATATATCACTAGGAAGCTATATTACAAGTATTCTTCTACAGATTTACAGAAAATTACAAATTAAAAGCATGTTATATTACAAATACAACTCCAACTTAACTACAATTAGATGAATGTGTAGTTGTACTCCAATCACTTCATCGCTTAGCTTGCGAAGTCTACCTTCATTGCAGTGAAACCATGCACTACCCAATAAGCTTTTCATTTTCCAACTTAGCATCATGAGAACAATTAGTTAGATAATATGCTTTGAGGGTGATGTATTACTAATTTATTCCTTTCGACGTATTCCAAACATATTAATCTTATTAATATGGCTTTCCATTTTGAATCTTAGCATTATGAGATCAATTAGTTAGATAATATGGTCTAAGTGTGATGTATTAGTAATTTATTCATTTCAGTGTATTCCGAACATATTAATATTATTAATATGGTTGTTACTAGTATTAAATCATAACTTTGGGTTTAAGTGAGCAAGCGAGCGTTGCATAACGACTTCAAAGAACAACATAAAATCAAAGAAGTTGTGACCAAGCCGCCATGACTGATAGAAATATAAACAAGTATCAATAATAATAAAGCTACAACATTCATCACTGCATGGATTCGAACCCAGGTATTGTTGTATGCAAGATAATGTAACAAAAACACAAGATATACATTATATGTTTCAAAAAATATTCTTATTCCAATAAAGATCATTTCATTAATAAAATATTTAGAATGTTGTTAAAAGCGAATTACAACCAATGGAAACAAGGTTGCATAGAAGCGGGTACCTGCCGAGGTTAGGTTTTCTTCGATATGGGTGAATCCACGGACCTGGGTAACACTTTTTGGAAAGCGCATCTTGCCAAAAACAAAAAAACATACCTCGGTCGAGGGCTTTATAAACCCTCGACCGAGGTATTAAAACCTCGACCGAGGTTTTATAAAGCCCTCGACCGAGGTATTTTTCAGCCCTCGGTCGAGGTATTTACTAACCCTCGGTCGAGGTATTAAAACCTCGATCGAGGTATTAAAACCTCGACCGAGGGTTAATAAATACCTCGACCGAGGTATGTACCTCGACCGAGGTATGTACCTCGGTCGAGGTATCTTTTTTTTTTTAAATTATAAAATGGGGCCGCGGAGGCCCCATTTGTCATTTTCAATCGCTCGACCGAGGGACAGAGCTCGACCGAGGGACAGAGAACTCGACCGAGGTACAGCGACCATCGCTCCAAAGCAACCCATCTTTGTCACAATGTCAGAGCAAAGAGGTAAGCAATTGTTTTTCAATTTAATTTTTTTTTTATAAATTTATAAAATTTGATAAATATATATTTTTATAATTTTGTTTTCAAATTTAATAAATGTGTGTTTTTATAGTTTTGTT
>LPNX010750888.1:3353-47514 GCA_001517045.1 Pseudotsuga menziesii
AAGGAAAATTTGAGTCCATGTGGCAAGGCCCTTACAATGTGAAAACTTGCCTCGGCAAGGGGGCATACATTTTAGCAAACTCTGAAGGACGACCCTTCTCCAACCCCCGGAATGGGTTGTATCTTAAACGTTTCTACCCATAACCGAAACCGCGACCTCATTGGTCCGCATTTGCACAGTTTGCTCTCTTTTTGTTTTTCACTGTTTTTTACCACAATCTCACATTCATCGCATTTTTTGCATGCCCACAGATGGATCCTCTTCCACCTTGTTACATCGGCTTCGCTGATGGTGCTAGCTGCTGGTCTCCCAACCTAGCTTCTGCAGCATGGGTCTTATATTCTCCTTCCAACGAACGCATCCACCTTGACGGAATATGTATCGGCGCTGCTACCAATACCCAGGCAGAGTATGATGCTGTGCCCGGCCTCCTAACTGCTGCCCTCCAGATGGGCATACGTCACCTTCATGTGTTCTTTGACTCCCAGCTACTTGTCTCCCAGCTCAACAACTGCTACCAGGTGCGTGATCCCTGCCTATTTAGAAAATTCCTGCGTACAAAAAAAATTAGCCGACAGTTTGAATCCATCACATTCACACATGTCCCAAGAGCTTACAATAGTGTTGCAGATCAAATGGCGAACAATGTCCTAGACTGGCATATCAATCATACTATGTAACACCTCCATCATGCATCATTACCCCATAGCATATCATCCAAATATACAAACAACCAAAAAAGACTGCATTGCATCAACATTTGCATACATAAAACATAAACCATAAAACGACATTCGCATCCATAGGGGCACCCATGTGCCTAGTCCCACATACATCATATCATATCAAAAAAGGGGCATCCACGTTCCCAACAGCCTAGACTACTTGCATCCACGTGCAGTATCAACATAGAACACATCATAAAGCGCATCCACGTGCGTACAAATGAGACAATATCACCAAAAAATGTGCATCCACGTGCATATATATATATACAAGTCAAAAACACATGTTCAGAACTATACATGTTCTGAGTACCCCAGTACTCAGCTATACAAAAAATATATATGTACATCCCTCAAAGCTCATAAAATACAAGCCGTAGCTACAAAAAATCAGGGAGAGTCCCCTGCTCTCCCTAGTGGGAATCATACCCTGGATCACTATCCGTGTCAGCAGCCTCTGACTCCTCCCCCTGCTCCTCCTCCAACGAGTCCTCATCTCGCCTGAGCCTCGGTGCCCGTGCTCGTGCCCTCTCCGCCAAGAGAGCCACCCGGAGCGCTATCCCTCTGAAATCCCGAGGCGCCCGCCTACAATCCCGAATCACATCTCGAGGAAGGTCGCCACATCGGCCACCGTCTGATTGTTCCACACTTTTTACATGAGCCATTCACTCCTGTCATACTGCAAAGGTTTCGTTATTTTGCCACCATTCGTCCACCCTGCAAGGAGGCCCACCAGTGTGCCCCCCCACCATCAGTTCTGATCATCATAAATGTTCCTTAATTGAACACTTCCTCCTTGCCTGACCTTTCCAAATACAGAGTCTTCTTATTTGCTTTCAGACTCCTTAAAACTGAAAGCAACCACGAGCATGAACTATCATGGGCTCGAAAAATCCACATGACAGTACCATTTCATTACTTAAGAGTCGTCTTATTTTCTTTCAGACTCCTTAAAATTGAAAGCAACCATGAGCATGAACTGTCATGGGCTCGCAAAATCCACATGACAGTACCATTCCATCAATAAAGAGTCTTCTTATTTGCTTTCAAACTCCTTAAAATTGAAAGCAACCACGAGCATGAACTGTCATGGGCTCGCAAAATCCACATGACAGTACCATTTCATTACTTCAGAGCCTTCTTATTTGCTTTCAGACTCCGTAAATATGAAAGCAACCACGAGCATGTACTGTCATGGGCTCAGAAAATCCACACGACAGTAGCATTTTATATATCCACACTTCTTCTCGTTCCATAACCCATGAAGAAGTCACCCCCCGCCTCTTGGCGCTATGATCAATCCTCTCGGCAGCACCCCCATCAGGTCGCCTTTGTTCAGAGTACTCTGCAGTTCCTTGCCATCTTACCACATCCTGAGTTTCCATCAGCCCATTCGCCCTCAAGATAAATACAGACACGTTCCCTTTACCACCAGCCAGTTTCATATGCTTCCCGATCGTCCCCGCCATCATACTCTGAACAGAGGAAGTTTGAGTCCACTCACTCTACTTGCCCAGTTGTTCCCCCCAGTTTACCACTCCTGCCATCAGTACTATCACACTTCGGTTTTTTACCTCGCGCTCTTGTCAAGGAAACATCATTGCCTTGATAGTTGCAGGTCTCCCTCTGTCGACGACAACAACTTTATTCCAGAGGATAGACCCAGAGGTCCCTGCGCCTTGGACCCATCACCATCTGTGGTGAGTGCCTACGGATCATTTTGGGAGGACTTATCATTGCCTCTCCGAATGATTGTTTCTCACATGCTCGACATCAGCACCTTGATCGCATCGTTGAGAATCGCGCAGGATTTATGTCCCATCCATGATTTGTCGAAGACCACGGATTTCCCCCGACTCTAGCACATTGGTGAGTCACTTCAGAACGCTCAGTTATATGTTTTCGTGGATGTCCGGGCTGCGTTGGCGATTGTATTTGGAAACTATCTGACTTCATGCTTCCTCGAGTACCCAGATTCAGTTCCAGAACAGCGCACCATCGCGATTATAACCATTGTCACTATGATCCAACAGCTTATCAGTTCCTTTGGAACCACATTCAGTAGCACTGACCTCATTTCAGTGCATCAGTTGTTCAGCTCAGACATGGTCAGCCCAACAGTATGTTCTAGATTTGTGTCCCCTCTGGACTCTCATGATATACACAGTTATTTTTATGTATCTTGATACGAGCATGGGAATGCCCGCCTCGTCCATATTGTCAGATGATCCCTCATCCATTATTGAGGTTATGTACTTTTCAGTCCTTGAAGGTGGTTCGAGATCGGTGTCCCGGACTTCAGTTGCTTCCTTCTCTTCTCCGTACCCCAAGAAAAACCAAATATGACTCATGATGTCCATCGGCCATACGATGAGCTCCTGCCCTCACACATCAGGGGGCAATCTGTTAACACCCAAAAATGGTTAACTACCTCATTTGTCCACTTTCCTACCATATCTCCATAAAAAACCCATAAAACCATCTAAAAGGTCACCGAAAAGCTTAAAATGTCTCCAAAAGGCTATAAAATCCTTTTTTCCTCCAAAAATATCCAAAAAGGAATAAAAAATATAAAATAATGAGGAAAAAAGAAAAAACCCTAAATAGCTGAAACCCTAAACAGCTAAAACCCTAAAAAGCTGACCTAAACCACATGGTTTTATAAATAAGTGATGGAGACCCATTATTCCATATCCATTATCATAAGCATCCTGCCTCTGCCGAAATTATTCTCGAAACCCTAGCTTACCATCAAGCTACTTTCACCATTGAGAACTCTTTTTGGCCCATTTCCACCACCGGAGAAGGAGAAGAAGCAGCTTGGAGCTCGAAGCCACCGACATCGGACCAGCACAACGGACTCCATCAAACCTCCTCATTGGAGGTAACATCAATAAAGATCATTATTTATTTCTTTACTGTTTCTGCCTTATATTATTTACTTTTCACCGTATTGTTTCATGTTATTTGCTTTTCACTGTTCTAGCTTCAAGAACGTAGTTAGATTATTTTTCATTTCAGTTTATCATTATTTAATTCATATATCATTGAACTGCTACTAAGGAATCCATATTCCTTAGTAGGTGCTCATTCGCACAAGCTAGGGTGAAAACCCTAGCAACATTGAGCCAAAATTCATGATTTTCAGATAGCGCGATTTTCTTGTAGCGCGCGTGTGTAACATTTTTGGGCTTGCGTTACAAGAATACCCGTTTCAATAATTTTCAAAATATAACTCACAGCAAAGGGTTAACTTTGGTTAAATGGCTTAAAATAAAACTTTATGATATTTTTTAGAACCTTTAATTCATATAAACATCCTACAAGCCCCTAAAAACTATAAATTTTGCTTAGTAAAGCCAAAATTGAAAAAACCTATGAAGTCACCTAAATACAAACATATAAATCAAAGAAAAGATTTAAAGTAACCTAAAATCCAAACTTAAAAATGAACAATACCATGTTTCAAAAAACAAGCAAATGCTTTAAAATGAGAAGCAAAAACAGGCTATAACACCATCCATACAAGGATAGAACTGATCTAAAGTTTTGTACTAGCTGTGGTGTAGGCAATCACTCACTAGAGGATTGTCCCACCATGCTTGACAAGATTAATAAAAAGAAAAATGTTAATGTCTTTTCCTGTGTTCAGAAACATGATGTAATACATACAAAGAACCTACATATAGTAACTCGACAAGGAAGGAAAATCAGAAATGATAACCCATGCATAAGAAAATTTAATGAGAAAAATGATTACCCTAATCCAACAAAACAAAAGCTATTATATAATGCTGCATCAAACATGTTTGAGGAATTTTCTAGACAGGAAGTAGTCGATGACAGACGACAAAAAACACTCAAAGAACTATTCAATTTAATACATAATGATAAATTGGTGTCTCAATTCGTTGACTTATTATATAATATGAAGCACAAAAATAATACAGATAAACAAACAAAAAATATATGCAATTTGAATAAAAAAGACAAGAGTGATGTTGACCCACTTGTCGATCTTGAAATTGAAGGATATCATGTTCGACAAGTCATTCTCGACTTTGATTCACAAGTAAATATTATGACACGAGATACATGGGAACAGTTAGGTAGGCCCCGACTGAATGAATCGGGTATATATTTAAAACTAGTCGACCAAGGACCGATCGAACCAATTGGGGTTTGGAGAAATGTCGATTTAAACGATAAAAGGCAATCAAATAAGATCGACTTTGAAATTATTGACCCTAAGGAAGGATCTAGCTCTTTACCAGCTCTAGTAGGTCGACAATGGGGAAGAAAAATGAAAGCATCAATATCTTTAGACAAAGAAAGAATAAAATTAAAAGGGAATGGACAGAAAGTTATTATCCCCATTTATCCTTCCCAAGGTGAACCTTGGACCGAACCTATTGATGAAGAAGTTGGCATTCGACAACTATACCAAATACACAATAATGAAGACTATACTGAACCCAATAATTATGGTGAACTTCATTTAGGGAACCAGGACTCAGTCGGATATAACTCAGATGCAGAATTATACAATTGGGAGATTGAAAATTATGAAACACAAGCACGAGGTTGCTAGACCATTCAAGATATCCCGAAGAAATCAACCCAACAATGCTTTTCTATATCGACCATTCCAAAAATATTTGAGAAAAGAATAAGGGAATACCCCTCATTAGCACCAATAAAAACAAATAATAAAAAAAATCTTTGGTATAAAGAAAGAGAATCACCAGCTCTTCATGTAGAACAAGTATTTAATAACCTAGGTGAACATGGACGACTTCAGAGCCTAGTCAAAATGTTTACAGGGCAAGTTGCTCGATGGTGGGACACCCATCGGTCGAGACTGCAAACATGGACAACAACCTCGACTTTCTTCGTAGAAATATTCAGAGGAAGGAAGCTAACAAAACAGGCACAAATACTTGTCTTCATCCAAGGACAAGATCCAGAAAAGCATATATGAATATGTGAAACCGAATGGAGAAGACTTGGTTACAAAGACGAACGTATATGGCCACACCTGTTTCCCTCAACACCAGATGACCTACCTAACAAGTGGTATAAAATGGAAGAGGCACGAGGTGAAACATTCTTATGGAATGAACTTAGAGAAAATTTCATTAAGGACTTTAGCTTTATACCGGAAGACACAAAACGAGTCGAAGCTACAAAACAAATAAAAACATTTATACAACTGACTAGTAACAATCCAACACAAAATAGAAGCCAACCAAATATAGCATGATATAACATTCGGTCCAAAAAAATACCACAGTCAACAAGACTCCAATTAGAAAATGAACACACAGATGGGAGGAGTTTTCAATGGAAGACCGATCACCCGGAAACAATCAAACCAATTAACACGATATTCAAAATAGAGTCGGCCGACAAACACGACACAGACCAAATGACAACAACAAACTTTCTAGCAACATTTTCACAATTCAAAGAAGGTATTCAACATATTAATGAAAGTAAAGCACCAGAATGGATGGATGCAAAAAAAAAACTAAAGAAATTGACATTTCTAATGATAATAGACTGAAAATGGCAAGAATTGGAGACTATTGGAGCAAATAACAAACCACAGAGATTATCAACTTATTAAAAGAATTTCAAGATGTATTTGCACGAGACTACAAAGAATTAAAATTATTAGTAGCATAAATGGGCAAGATGAAGATAGACATCAAACCTGATGCCCGACATGTCAAGAAAAGACCTTATAAGTTGGCACATAAATATAAAGAAATAGTTAAAAAGGAGATCGACAATATGCTTACAACCGAAATAATTTACCCCATCGACCAGTCAGAATGGGAAATCCCAATGGTCGTCCAACCAAAAAAACACGACCCAACAAAACTACAAATCTATGTTGATTTTCATGAATTAAACAAGGTTACCTTAACAGATCCATTCCCAACTCCATACGCTGATGAAATCCTAAACGAAGTCGCAGGACATGAATGCTATTCATTTACGGATGGATTTTTAGGGTATAATTAGGTGCCAATAGCCAAAGAAGGTCTTAAAAAGACAACCTTCATATGTGAATTTGGCTCATTTTCCTATAGAGTCATGCCATTTGGTCTCAAAAATGCACATGCAGCGTTTTCAAGAATAGTTGTTAAGACATTTCAAGAATACATCTACAAAACAATGGCAGTATACTTTGACAACTGGACGATCTACTCTATGCTGAAATACCACTGTAAATGGTTAAGGCTTATGCTGGAACGCTATCGACATATTTAGTTATCTCTCAATATAAAGAAATGCATATTCTTAACCCCTATAGGAATCCTATTAGGGCATATCGTATGCAAGGAAGGTATCAAAGTTGACTTTGCAAAGATAAAAATTATCCTCAACTTAAAACCATCAGTGAACCCAAAACAGGTCAGGGTACTGTCAGGACATACAGGGTACTATAGAAAATTCATTCGGAACTACTCTGTTATGACATACCCCCTGGAAGAATTCTTAAGATAAAATCAAGAGTTTAACTGGATAAAAGAATGTGATATGTCCTTAGACATGTTAAAAAGAAAATTAGCCAAGGCACCTATTCTTAGATTCCTGAACTGGTCGATCAAATTTCATGTGCACATCGATGCCTCAGGCTTAGCAATAAGAGCAATATTGACACAACTTGGCGAAGAGGGCATGGATTACCCAATCATATACATTAGTATAAAATTAAACAAAGATGAATGCAACTACTCCACGACAGAAAGGGAGGCATTAAGGATAGTATTTCCCCTTCAAAAGTATCGACACTACCTACTAGCTAACCCCTTCATATTCTATATAGATCATCAAGCATTAAAATACCTCGTCAATAAACCTTTGCACCATGGAAGAATCTGCCATTGGATGTTACTATTCCAAGAATTTGAATTCGAAGTTGTAGTTCGACTAGGACGATTTAATGTCGGCCCCGACAACTTGTCGAGAATTGAAACAGAGGAGGAGTCGAAGATGATCTGCCAGATGCACATCTATTCGGAATAGAAGTTGTTCCTACAGAGTTAGAAGAAATAGCTCAATTTTTTTAGAATGGTCAAGCACCATATGGAATGAGCATGAAAAAGAAACAAATTTTAGCCATGAAAGCAGCACCATATAGCCTTATTAATGGATTTTTATATAAAATAGGGTTGGACGAAGTACTCCATCGGTGTGTGTTAGAACATGAACAAGAAAACATTATGCATGAAGCACACTATGGACCAGCAGGAGGACACTTTCAGTTAGATAAAACTGCAAAGAAATCCCAACAATCAGGACTATGGTGGCTGACACTATACAAATACTGTAAAAATTTTGTGAGAAAATGTGATCGCTGCCAACGGCTAGGTCCACGACTACCTAGTACAGAAATGGCTTTAATATCAATAAAAACAAGCCTAACATTGGAAATCTGGGCTATTGACTTTATAGGTCCATTTCTAGTCCCAGCAAAAAGGACACGTGCAAGATATATTATAACAACAGTTGAATATGTCACTAAATGGGAAGAAGCAGTACCTACAGACACATGTTCTAGTGAGGTAGCTGCTAAATTTATATATGAAAACATTATCACTAGGTTTGGCTACCCTATAACATTAATCAGTGACCAAGGTTCACACTTCATCAATAAAACAATCACAACATTGACAGAACAGTTCAAAATTGACCATCGACGAAGCACAACCTATCACCCTCAGTCGAATGGAGCAATAGAAGCATTCAACAAAACACTGACAAGAGGTCTAACAAAAATCTGCAATATCGAAAAAGATGACTGGGATGAGAAAATTCCTGCGGTATTATGGGCATACAGAATAGCATATAAATGCTTGACCGACCAAACACCCTTTTGACTAGTCTAAGACCAAAAAGCAGTCGTTCCTTTACATTTTCAATAGCAAACACCGGTGATAGCCGACATCTTACATATCAATGTCGAAGAAGCAATAAATGATCGACTAATGCAATCAGCCAAACTAGAAGAACATCGACTGCTTGCTATACAACACCAAGAAATTCAGAAGCAACAACAGAAGGCTTAGCACGATCGAAACATTGAAAATAAGAATTTGTCAGTTGAAGACCTTGCATTATTAGACAACAGTCGGGTGAAAGGAAAACCTAAAAAGTTACACACAAAATGGATGGGACCATATATTATCGAAGAAATCAATGCCAATGAATCAGTTCAACTGAGAACATTACAAGGCACATTATTTCGGAAGCTGGTAAACGGTGCCCGCCTAAAACGGTACCAAAACTGGAAAAAAATGGTTCTATAACTGTTACAAAAAACTATAAAAAGCAAAAACCTAAAACCCCAAAAAGAATCAAGAAAAATCAAAATGAACTTCGACAGTCGTAGTAGACCATTTGACAATAATCGACATTTTTACCATCGACATACCACAGATCGACCATACCTCCATCATCGACAAGAGGATCAAAAGGTCAAATCAACTCATCATGACTACAGTCAGAGGGAGCATCGAAACTAGAATGTATTAACTTAGCCGTCATTAGAGCATCCTTTACCATCAAATCCAATATTAATAACACCTTTGACAAGATCTCCATCCGCTCCGCCTATAAATACTACACTAGTCGGAAATCACATACTGTTTAATCAAGATCTAGAGCGACAGAATTACCAGACCTCGTTGAGCAAATCAACTACCAAGAGAGCCGAACAGACAACTGACAAAATGGCCCCAAAAAAAACCAAAGCCATGAAAGCCAAAATCAAAGAGCTGGAATCCGTCGTAAGTCCACTAGTAAAAAGATTAAAGAACATTAAAAATGTGAAAGTGCAAGAAGGTTCGTGGGTGAAACATTGGACAAAAATCAAAGAATGGGATTACCGGGGCAAGTCAAGAATGACAAAGGAAGCAGAGAATGTAAATCATAGCACAATTATGAACTTTATGAATGCACCACTCATGGAAAGTTTTGGAGGAATGAAGGAATCCATTGTCAAATTCATAATCAACCGGTACCACAACGGGAAGTTTTACTTCGACACACCGGTGGAAATATCGGCTGAAACCATTTATAGACTCACTCGATTGGCCAACCAAGGAAACCCTGTTCTTGTACACATCAAGGAAGGATTAGTCGAAAGACTAACGGGAACACCGACAAGAAAAAAATCAAAAGGGCTAATAATCGGGAAGGTCCAAGCCACCACACCCAAAATGGTGGCCAAAATCGTGTCCACTAGCCTAACTATCATAGGACGCGGCTGTGACTTGAAACTTGAAATGCTGGAAGCAGTCGACTACATAGAAAGCATAGGAAAGGTATACCAATGGGCCCAATACATGGCCGACATACTCAAATCCATCTGCGAGAAGTGCCAGGAATCAGGTGCAATGATCAGATTCCCATCACTCTTAATATGGATTGCTATGTACCATCTATGTCCAGTTGGGCATAAATACTTCTTAGAGCCAACTAGATTTCAGATGTGGTGCTTTAAGCTATTTTCAATGGCTATAACCCCACTAGAATAGGAAGAAGGAAAAGTATTCCTGGAACACTTGTTTCAAAACCTGAAAATCCGAATAGCCAGATGGAGGATGCCTCAAAACATCCGAAAATTTATTCCTCCTACAACACACATCCAACTAGAACTAGACCACACAATAGTATGGCATCAGTAAGGGTCTACAACAAAGGCAAATCCACTCAACTACTATCCAACAGTCGAGGATATCTTCACAGAGTTGGCTAGGAAAACCAAAACCGACATCCCCATACCGAAGGCTGCAAAACAAACTAATCAAGACATTATAGAGCCATTGATCGACCAGGAGAAGGAGGAAGACTATGAAGTCAACCTTCATATTAGTACCTTCACATTAGGGGATACTCCAATAGAGGGGCAAAAACCCCTCTAAATTGAAAATGCAGTGACTGAACAATAGGCACGGGGGTGTCATCTAGGGACCAATATGATATCATGTTCGTTCATATTGGGGGGTTAAAAATAAAAAAATTCTAAACCAATATATTGGTGGTATATTAAGGGTAAAAAGGGTTTTTTTATTTATTATATAAATATCCAATATGATGGGGCATATTTTATTGCAAAGGTTTGCCCGCACCTCTACCATAAGCCTGTGTGATGCTGCATAGGGTTTTTCTCCATCATTTTTTTCTGGATTTGAAGGGTGGTTTCTTTGGTGCATAGCAATGTTGGAGGAGGGAAGTTTCTTTGGTGCACAGCATTTTTTTCCACCGTTTTTATAGATTTGGTGTTGGGTTTGTGGTGGGTTTGCAGTGTTGGAGGAGGGTGGTTTCTCTGGTGCATAGCAATGTTGGATGAGGGTGGTTTCCCTGGTGCATAGCATTTTTTTCCACTATTTTTCTGGATTTGGTTGTGGGTTTCTTCACCATTTCCTACCAAAATTCCCAAAACATAGAAAATCACATCTGACACAACTCCTAGCAATACCACCCTTCATAACATTGTTTTTGGATTATCGTCTTCTGCTAGAAACTGGAACTAGATAAAATAGTGCATTGATATATGGCATGGGGGTTTCACTTGTTGACCAATATCCTATCACGTTAGTTCATATTGTGGGTTTTAAAATTATCAAAAATTGAACCAATATATTGCAGGTATTGGGAGGGATGAAGGGGTTTAAGGTGGGGGTGGGTAGGGTGGTTTATAAGGATTGAGGTATAAATTGGGGTGGGGAGGAGGTTTTAAGTATTGTGAGGGGGTTTCAACAAAAAGAGTTTGGGTAAATATCTATGGAAATTAAGGGTATTCTTTAATATCCCACGATCGCACGTGCTATGTGAGAGGTTCACTAAGTGAAGTCCCCGTGATATATGGTTGAAACCTGATATTATGAGGGGATTTGTGTGGTTGGACCTAGAAATGACTGAACCCCATTTTGCTTCTCTGCCCCAGTTGAAGGTCTTAGAATATACTTCTAGGTTTAGGTATACTTTTAAGAAGGGGTTGCGTTCAGCAATTAGGATTTCAAGAATTGTTTCGGAGACATTTAGGCTCAATCTCTTAGATGTCCATTGGTTTGTCATGGGTGATGATGATATAATTTTTTTCCCAAAAAATCTGTTGCAAGTTCTATCCAAGTATGACCATAGCCAATACTACTACATTGGAGCCAATTTAGAGAGTGTTGAGTAGAATCATTTTGCATTCTTCTGGCATGGCTTTTGGAGGCGAGGGTTTTGCTATTTGCTACCCACTTGCTAAGGATCTAGAAAAGATGCAGGGGAGTTGGGGGTTTTGCGATTAGCTGCCCACTTGATAAGGTTCTGGAAAAGATGCAGGATAGCTGCTTGGATTGATATCCGTATATGTATGGAAGTGATGCAAGAATACATGCTTGCTTGGAAGATCTTGGAGTCAGAAAATGCTAGTTATGTTATATTTCGATTGAGACAGAAGAGTACACAAGCATTATTTACATTGCAAAGAGAGATTAGGATAATCTGAATGATTTGATGTTTTTGTCTTCCATCTGGATTATTCCCAACTCGAATAAGGAAACTTCATGGAGTTTATTTCAAACAAGTTCAGAGTTCCTCATGTTGGAGTGTTCATGATATGCACCTACTAAAGCAGTTATGTGGTTGTTTGAACTTTGGGTATTATTTCTTATTTAATATTTGATTTTCATCAACATGAAGTTTGTTTCAAACAAGTTCAGAGTTCCTCGTGTTGGGGTGTTCATGATATGCACCTGTTGAAGCAGTTCTATGGTTGTTTGAACTTTGGGTATTATTTCTTATTTCATATTTGATATTCATCAACATGTAGGGTTCTTTTGTTGTCAGAGCTTTCATACTTTCATTTTACGTATAGAATAATTGACTAATATTTGTTGAGCATACTTTTGAAGTTTCCATGATCTATGTCAGTTGAATATTTCGAGACTGGCCTTTATTGTTGTTGAGCTACTCTTTGTTTTGATATGATTAATCATGGTCTCTACTTCTATAGTTATTTTTGTGGGAGTAATTATTGCGACTTTTAGAGTCTTGTCTTTGATGCCTTCTAAACTATTAGCTGCTTTAGTGTGGCAAGTCCTTTTTTCTAGGGTAAGATAGATTCTTTTGTTGGAGTGCTTGCTACCTATTTCAAGTCATAATCTGGAAATTCATACCATTTTTTTTCACAGGCTATACAGTCTCATGGTTCTTGGCCAATTACTGTTTTGTTTATTCTATCTATGTTGCAGCATATTGTGTTGTTGCAGATGAATCAGTTGGAATACAATTACCAATTGCCTTTCTCGAGCGCATTAAGGGCGACTTCAAGAAATAATATGGTGGTGGAAAATCTGACACAATTGTTGCTCACAGCCTCAACAAAGACTTTGGGTAAGGGTAAAAGACCACAAGTAATGATCATGACAAATAAAAACGTTTATTATGGAAATATATTTTTCTTTCTTTTTCTGGTTCAATTTATTAAGATGGCTCTTGCCTTGTTCATTCTTGAAGATCAAAATTGAAAGATCATATGCAATATTGTGTTGATCACCCAGAAGAGATTAACAAACTTGCAAAAGTGAAGGCTCAGGTTTCTGAAGTTAAAGGCGTAATGATGGAGAATATTAAGAAGGTAATCTCTCTCTCATGAACCTTAATGATAACATCTAAGATCATTAATTCAACATATGCACCCCGATTTGGCTGACCTTTTGTTTTTGAAAATGCATCAAATATTTCATCATAAATCAATATATTATTATATATGTACATCAAGATTGCCACATGAAGGAGACAAAGATCTATTTCACAAATTTCCCTACATAATCAAGGAGAGCTAGCATGTCCACTTTGTCTCGAACTTGAAGAGTGTCTGCGTATTTTTTTAAAATTGGCATTCCTGTCTCAAATTGGTATAGCCAATTCTAATCTAAATGTGGAAACTTCTCCCAGGTTGAACAGAGTATTTTCCTAATGAAAAGTTGTTGGACAACATCATGTCCCTATCCAAAAGAAATCTGTCATTTTGATCACATCTCACATGCTCCTACCTGCTTGCCAGATCATCTATTTTCCCCCAAATACAACATCTCTCCAATGAATAGGAGAGATAAAGAGATTATATTTGACAACAACATAGGCCCAAAATGTTCTGGGAATATTGCAGTTTCACATCATATTCTTAACCATTTCAAGTTTATGATAAACCACACAATATTCATTTGTAAGACTAGTGCAATATAGTTGATCTTTACTTCTTATCTATTATAATTTAAAATGACTGGCAGTTAGTATGAGTGGGACTTATAGATCCCTTGACACCCCTGGATTCACCTTGTTTTCATACTGTGAACATTCTACTTTTAAAAACGATTTTCCATTGCTCAAGTTGGCCAAATCTTAGCATAAGGATCCTTGGTTCGACAGTCCATATGTGGCTTACCATAAGACTATCTCCATTCATCCAAATAGGCCCATGGGCATCTATATATAGCTTAAACAAACAATCATTCAGAATCATCTGGAAAATTGCAATAAAAGTAGGTTGGTTGATAGCTTGAAGTTATTCAGAAAGATTAATTGTTCTCCATGCTAGCCACTTTACCCACACCCTTGTCCCATGAATCTCCTCATGTATGAAAGATTTTCTTTGTGAACTATTTTTTTGCAAAGAAAGGAATTAAACCAAGTTACCTTATTTTTGCTGAGATGGTCCGAATTGATTATGCAACCAAATTCCATCCTCAACAAATCCACATAATCCCACTGCAATTGTTTGAATACCAACTCCTTTGCTTTCCATATCTTCTTGAGATCTCATGAACCAATGAGCTTAAATGCTTTTGTTGTGGTGGTTATGTCATAGAGACCATAAGGGCTAGGTAAATTGTATACCATTATATGTGTAGCCTTTTGTTTTCATTGCTGGAAAAGTATATGCCATGGTGCATATATTACCTTTCCGACACATTATTTTTTCTAACATAGTCCCTTGAGCATATATATCTATTAGACCAAGTCCTCCATCCTTTCTGGATAAAGTGTTATAGTCCTAGGAAACGACCAATGAGCCCTTTTTCCACTATGCTTCTCCCAAATAAATATCTGAAGAAGCATTTTCATTTGCTTGTACCCTGTACTGGAAGGAAATATTGGCCACATTTATCATGTGGAGTGACAACTTCATTGAGTCATATTCTTTTTTTTCTCAGTTATCTTTTTAGATTGCTCAAAATTAGGATTTTTTAATTGTTTATGTGTTGCATCATCATCATTATCATTTTGCATCTTCCTCGTTTTCACTCTACCGTTTGCATCTTCCTCGTTTTCACTCTACCGTTTGCATCTAGCATGACATTCTTTTAAATAAATGAGAAGGGAGAGGAAAACAAAGCGAAAAGAAGGTGGGGATGAAAGGATGGTTGTGGGTGTAAAGAACAAGATTTCCAGTCCACTTCTATGGACAAAAACAATTGGAACTTGTTAATGATAATTTTTACTGAGAGTTCTTTTCTTTCAGGGAACAAGAGTTACTCATATATACTCATGTTAATAATATTGTTGTGATGCATGCTCATGCAGCAGGCTAATCCTCCCGTTACACATGCTAGTACTCTTTTTACACATGTTAACTATTGGTGAATGCTCGCTTACTAATTAGTAATTCTTATTTCATTCTCATTGTTTTTATGCATGCTCTCATTAATGTATTGGATTGTTTTGGTCTCTGTAAATTTTTAAATACTAATATGTAGCATATTCTTTGCAGAGTGTCCTGCTACAAATTCATTATTCCTTTTTATGCAAATATTCATGTGTGCGATTCTCTTTTTATGAAATCACTTCAAGCTGGTGTCAGACTTAAATTGAGTCAAAAGGGGGTACGACATGGTTTATACTCCATCTTGATCCTTTTTACTAGGCACAAAAAATACCTCGGGTTGAGACAACAAATTTCTATTGCCCATTTGCTAAACCTGCATGCCAAGAAACTGTTGCAGAATGCTCATGTCTGTCATTTCAAATGTCTTTCAAACTTTCTTTGGAAACATGAATCAAAGGGGAACTACTGCCAGTAATTATCTGGTCATCAACATGCAAGACAACAACCAAAATATCTCAATCAATATTCTGAGTATATAAATTAGGATTAGAGGATTAAATTGCTAACATTTTTACAAAGACCTCGACTAAATCCAAGTTCATCAAGTTTTGAGACAGATTGAGACTCAACGAAGCTGTCATTATGGGAGTGATTTTGTATTTCCATCTTCTGCTGTGTATTTTTGAATTTCATCCCAAGTAAATCTTGTTGGGATACTCTTGTCACACATGCTAACTGTTAGTGTATGCTTGCATGCTGACTCATAATACATGCTCACTGTTCTTATGTATGCTCTCATTTATGTATTGGGAATTTTTAACCTGTATATTCTTAATAAATATAAAATGCAGCATAGCCTAGTAGGCTAGCTAGAGTGGTTCAGTTCTTTGAGATTCATACAGAAGGTCTTGGGTTCAATCCACTAGGCTATCTGGCTCTGTTGTGTGCCTGTCCCTACTAGGTCAGTCACCGTAAAACTTAGGGAGACCCTAATTTATTGGGTTTCCACACTATGAGATGCACTAAGTATTAACTTTTAAGTAAATGTGTTAATGTTGAGCCAAACCCTCCTGTATACACCAACATTTTCAAAGAAGAGAATTGCACTAAGATATAAGCCACATGCTATATCATTCATCAAAATACCATGAAGACACTTCATTCAACAACTTCTAGTAGCAGCCACAACATCAAATAAATATGAAGAGAGCGACATCTCTAAGCCATAGCTCACATGTACCCTAGTCCATCAAATGAATCACCTTGCAAGATCTATATTTGTGATAAAATTCACAAGTGTTACCCTCATGCAATATGAGGGGTAATGATATGTACTTTCCTATCTCCTAGTTAGTTGGCTTTGATATGCTACAGAGGGGTCAACTATGCACAACTCCTGCCATCACTTTCCCCATTCTTGGCCAATAAAAATACCTTTCCAGGTTAGCAACTATTTTCTCCTCCCCAGAGTGTCATGTGAACTTAGAATGGCATGATTCATGCAACAACTAGATTGCATGATCTCCTTAGGGAACATATATTGTATTATGGCTGTACAAAATTCCTTCCTTCAACAAGTAGTCTTGGAGCTCCCCAACATATGGCATCACAAAGTTAAGGTGATATTCCAAATAATGGTTAAATAACGTGTGTATCCAAAGGGAAGTAGAAGCCATTGACCCTGTTTGAAATATGTGTTACACAGGTATGAATTTCCCTAACTGGATAAGTAGTTTCAGACTATTCCTAATGGTTATTAACATTTTATTTATGTGCTAACTTGGTGGTTGAAAATTGTTACATGACACCTTGTTGGCATGTCTGATAGAGTGGGTTTGATAGGATGGCCCAAGGTTTTATAGGACTTCCAATGGTCCTACCATGTTGGAAAATTAACATATTGCAGGTCCAATAATCAAATTCCAGACAAGCCAGTTACTTCAGTTATCTATGGGCACAAGTCTAGTTAGATATGCAATTTGTAAAGGCGATTAGATTAAAGAATGACAAACCATATCAAATAATTCCATGTTGGATGTTGTTATCAACTGTCCAATCTTCAGATACTCAAAGGAAATGAATTGACTTGATAAGAATTGTGATAAGAGAGTAGAGGAAGCAGGTAAAGTTTTATTTAAATAGGGAGAATTTTACATAGAGATGGTGTACTTAAAAGATTATTTGCTTTTGTCTGTATCTGCTTGTCTTTGTTTCCTTATTGTGTTAGATGGAAAACTCAATTCTATTATTCCCCATCCTCTCTTATTACATTGTTTTGAAAATATGTTGTGTCTTTGCTCAATTTGTTGTCTTGTGATCCTTACTTGCCACATAATTATTTTGTTACATGTTCTGGAGATGTTTGATTGTTTCGGTTGTCTCTCTTAACATTTGACGATTGTAGTCTTTTATCAACAAATTTTATTGTTATGCATTGCTTTCATTTTTATTGTTTGAAAATTTCTTCAAGAAACACATTTTTTTGAAAAATGCTTCGATCATAACACATCCTGAGGCTGGGGGTTTGTTAGCTCCCAAATTTTCCCATATGCAAATTTGGAGGGTTAAGAGCCAACTTGTTTCATCTAGCTGGTATTCAGGCTTATTCTAGAGTAAAAACTTTCACAGGTCAAAGGTAGGTTCCCACAGGGTTCAATTGCAGGTTGATTCAGTGATGACTCATTTTCAGAGTTAGAGACATTGCACAGGTTTTCATTAGTATTGGAGATTTCAATTTTTAGTAGTTTACCTACTTTTTAGGAGATAGAGTTTGGAGATTTGCACAGTAGAGATGATCATATTTTGGCCTCCATTCTAGCTCAGGATTTCAATGAGATTTTTTCAAATGACATGCGTGATACTTCTATTTTTGGCAGTAAGGGTTTGAGTTGCATGGCGCATGCATGAACATACATGTTTTTGCATGGCATGTGCATGGACATGAAAACTCTCCTATTTTTTAGCTATGTTCCATTCATGTGTGACATGTGGCACCTGTGCATGTGAAACATGTGGCATCAACGCATGTGCAACATGTGGTGGTCTCCTGTTGTGACAAGTGGTGGAATTAGAAAGCATGCGGGAGATTGGGGTGAACTAAACTTGAATGGGATGCATGCATGAGTCTTGCTCCACTTAACTAAGAGCTCTTCCACTGAACTAAAAACCCATCATTTTGTTGTTCCATATCTGAGGAGCTCATCATCTTTTAATTAGTTAATTTTTTCATTTTTTATCTCAATATTATTGGCCTATGTTTTAGTTCCTACCCAAGTCATGTTCCGATTCAATTTTGAGTACATGAAGCGAAAAAATCCTGAAATAAATTTCAATTTTTAGACTTTAGTAAGTAAAGTTCATACATAATTTTTTATTATTTTTTTGAATATCATACACAATCTAAGAAACTGAAATGAATATAGAGATATTCAACATCAAAATGAGCATCTATTTCATTGTATTGCTTTTAATGTAGCACCCTAACATGAACTGAGTCGACAAACAATTACCTGTTCATAATGTTCCTTATTATTCTTTCTACATTTACCAAACAATCAGGAGCATCTGGTGAAGTAAGAGCCCTTGTATTATGATTACTTGCTATTTTCACCCATTCAAAGGGAATTCCAGTGAACATGAACTGTCTAGTTGAGCTCATTTTATTTTGTCCCATTGTCTCCCTCTTTTGGGCTGTTGTCCTCATAGTGTATTTCTGGTCTGAGGTCCTCCAAAGCCATCTCAAGTCCATTTTTAGACGTGTTAGTAACTCCCAGGCTTACCATGTGTACTGTAGCTTGTTGGTATATCCATGCCTTTATTTTCAGAACATCATGGCCGTGTGTTGTTCTACACAAATTTATGGATTAAATGTGGCCCAATTTGAATTGTTGTTTGCTCATTTAAATGGTATATCAAAGCCCAAATAGGGTTTGTTTATAGAAGTTGACGTGGTTACAGCTCAAACTTGAGCTGCCCAATTCTTTGTTCTATTCTTCTGTTTCATGCATCCTTGCTATTATGGCTCTCTCCATCATTCTGATATCTGAGTTACAAATGGCTGATACAGAGATGATCTTTTTGATCTATGAAGAAATTCCTCATCTCCTCTACTGACAACATGTATTGCCCAGTTCTGGAATGAAATTGCTGTATACTCTTGCTATCATGATGTAGTGATTTCTAAAGGCTGAAATAAAAAGAATAAAAGAAAATAAAAATGGTACCATTTTTTAATTTTTTTTCATCCTTCAAAAATCACTACATCATATCAGCAGAGAGAATTATCATCAAGGAGGCTGAGAAGTGACTCTGAGAGGAACCAAAAGAATTGTAATTACAAAACATTGTGCATCTTTTCATGTCTGTGAGATTACATTCCCTAGAATTCAGTCTAAATTATGGTTAATAGATTGATTGTCTACATCTTTCACATGTTGCATGTTCTCAACGAACTGAATCTACAAATGTTGTCTCAAATCAAAAGAAACATGAAGTCTAATTGGATATGCAAATGTACTATTATTTTATTATTTCCTTCTTGGGATGCCACTATCCACATTTCATGGGAGGAAATTACTCAGCCTATACTAGATTTGGATCCTATGGGGATGGACTGCCTACTGTTGGATTTGTGTACATTGCAAGCTGCATAATGTGCTTATTTTTTATGCATTGTTTCTTTGAATCTTATTTGCTAATTTTTTTCTTTTGTATGGGTTTTAGTAACAATTTTTCTTGGTTTTACAAGTCCTTGACCGGGGTGAAAAGATAGAAGTTTGGTTTACAAAATAGAGAACCTTCGATTTCAGGTTCGATCTCAAATTAATATAGCATTTTCATGGGATGGAAACATTCCAGTATATATGTGTGTGTGTACTGTGAATTAAACCTTTTTTCAGTTTTCCGTTAAAAAAAAACATTGGTAGGCAATTATGTCTTTCCAAAGTTTGTTTTAATAAGTTTTATGTGGTGTAGTATTTAAGAATATTCTTTGATTTGTTAAGCTGAAAGCATTTTTTGCAATTTTCTTGCACAGGCTCAAGACTTCCAGAAGCAAGGAACACAACTTCGTCGAAAAATGTGGTATCAGAACATGAAAGTCAAGCTAGTCGTTATCGGCATTGTCTTTGTATTGGTTCTTATATTCTGGCTCTCAGTTTGCCATGGATTTAAGTGCAGAAATTAGTCTTGATTCCTTGGCAGTCCTTTTTAGATAAAATACATTGAAAGCATTTATATTAATTTTTTGGCAACCTAGCTTATAATAGATGCAGGGTTTCTTTTGAAAAGGGTATTTTATGTGTTGTGTCTGAGTAATATATTTCATTCACTTAGACATTGTCATCATTAGATTATGATTATTTGTTTCTTTCCTTGATGAAGGACAATGCCTTGACTCTTCACAGTTGAGGGTAGAGGAATTTCCCATCAGTTGTGGTGTCAATGTATTTTATAAATATGAATCCCTGTTTTTTATTTTCACTTTTAACATCCATATACCGTCAATTAGTAGTAGTGGTTAGTCAATTCGGGATTTTTTTGTTGTTGTTAAAATCCAATTTTTTTGATCCTGTTATTTGTTCCCAAGGAGCATGTTTTTGGTTTCTGTTTCATTTATTGCTTCTTATGGCCAATTTTAGAGTGCAAGTCTTAAATTTGGCTCCCATCAGTACTTTTTTTACTTATTACTTATTTGCAAAATTAAATTGCCATTTAATTCTATGGCATAGACAATAAGAGTTATGGGAGCTTGTGATCTGTAACGCATCAAAGAGTAACCTTGTTCGAGCTTCTAAATTGGATGGATCATGAAAAATGGATTTATGGGCAAAATATGAATGGGAGTTTTACGAGCACCATGGGGTTAAAGTTCTCATCATGTGAGATCTGATTTGGTCTCAGCAATTCTTGGAGTCAATATGGCATCCCTATTGAATTTTACAAAACAATATTGAATGCAACTAATTTAGACTATTTAAAAATGGTCTAGGGAATCATTAGAGCAAGAAAAATTGAAGAGTTGATTAATGTGGGTTTGGTGAAGCTCATTCCAAGGGTTCCAAAAGGGAAATGGTTAGAGGTTACTGGCCTATTATGCTCTTTAATGTTTCTTACAAATTTGCAAAGGTTTTAGTTGGTTTAATCAAATTGCTTGATTTGATAGTAGTTTGACCATAGAAAACAAGTTTTATAATAGGAAGATTTATTTTTGAAAACCTCATCATGACTTTGGAGAACATTAATTAGGTTCCTAACTGTGGGTGAAAGACCCTTTTTTTGAAGATAGTTTTGATAAGGTGTTTGGTAGGATGGAATGATATTTCACTCTAGATATGTTCAATTAGTTAGGATTTGGGTTTCATCAGGGCCATGGCAACTCCTTTCATATAGGCTTCAGTTAGTGTTAGTATGAATAGATCCCTCTTTGAGTCCATCCATCTCCAAAGATCTATTTGTCAAGGATGTCCCTTAGCCCCTTGGATGTGATCACTAAAAATGATCGTACATATTTTTTTAGCAACAACTAGAATGTAAGTTTAAATGAAAGGAATTTCCTTGTTAGGAGGTTTGTGTAGAACCAAATATAATGAATTAGTTAATTTATTATTTCACTAGCATTGTTATCATCAATATTATTTTTTACCCTTATCGTTATTATTACTTATGAGTATTTTCTAATACCACTTATTTATTTTCATCACCAAGTATAGGATTAATATAGGGCATTACATACCCCACCCTCTTCAAGGAACTTCGTCCTAAAGTTAATTTTGATTATGTCACTTATGTGGTTTTACTAGCATTTCATTCATGATAAAAACCTATATTAATGTATAACTCAATTCAGCGTAGGTGACATACCTAAAATATTAAGAATTGAATCGACTTACAGTCCATGTGAAGGAAGATTTGTTGAGCTTTATTCCTCGCTCTTGCCAATTGCAACCAATTTGTGGGGGGATATTATCCTCCCAACTAATCTCTTAGTGAAACATTTGAGAGCTCACGAGTCCTCAATCAATAACTATGCTAGCATATAGTTTCATTTACTCATAAGCCCAAGCTTCAAGATTTTTTTAAGACCAAAGTTCACTCTCAACCCAAGGATATATTCACCATCTCTTCAATCTCACTTGTAGTTATTCTTCATATCCATCCATGCAAAACCCCCATGCATAGATTCCACTTGTCATCAAATAATTACTCTTATATTTAATCATGTTGATTTTACATAGTTTTTCCCCTTTTATTTCATTTGGATGATTGTTTTTTCATTTTTTATATAATGAATTAGTTAATTTATTATTTCGCTAGCATTGTTGTCATCAATATTATTTTTTACCCTTGTCATTATTATTACTTATGAGTATTTTCTAAGACCACTTATTTATTTTCATCACCAAGTATAGGATTGATATAGGGAATTACATACCCCACCCTCTTCAAGGAGGCAGAAAGTTTGTTGTTTGGAGAAAAAAAGTGTGTTGTTTTGTTTTACATCTTTTCGATTCAAAGAGAGTGATGTTTGCAGCTACTTTGTTGCATTGGAGACTACTGTTTGGTTGCATCTTGTTGGGTTGGAGATACAAGTTCCTTGATGTGTGTGGTCTATTCAGGTGGTGGTTCATTTGTCAACCATATACCCAAAATATGCAGAAGCACCTGCTGCGGGGTTAGACAACATGACAAAACTTGCCTATTTGCATCAGTCAGGGGTTCTACAAAATTTGTTTGCTAGATTTAATCTTAATGAAATTTATGTAAGGGGCCCTTCTTACTATGATGCTTTGAGATAGTATTCTCAGTTCATTTCAAGCAAGTTAAGAAATTAGTGTGCTTATTTTTTACTAAGTGACATTTAGTCTTCTGCATACTTTCAGAAGTACTTTCTTATTTTCCTCCAATGGTACTTTAGAACTATTTATAGGTATTATGGTCTAATGGAACAACATCTTGTTGACAAACATGCACAGGGAATATATTGATTGATGTTGATCCTTTCATAAGACTTCAACACTTGTATAATACCCACATGATGGAACAATATAAGGGTGCGGCTTTTGGAGAGCTAAGCCCTCATACTTTTGCAGGGGCAGATGCTTGTTACAGGTACTATCCTGAATCTTGTAGTATTTGAATTTGTTCATTTTGTTGGAAATAATCCACACACAGAGTATCTTAAATGGATAAACCCTTTGCTTTGCATAAAAGACAAAATGGGTTTGACCTATTGGTTATAGGGTATTTCTGCCTGTAAGTAATCAAAACATGAAAATGATACACAACACAGGTTCTAAAGCTAAATGTGGACATGCCTGGCAATGGGAAACCTAATCCTAAACCACCCTTAGGGAGTTCAACCTTACCATTAAGTTTAATTTTTTGTATACAGGTCAATGGTCACTGATGGGAAACGCTAGTCAATCCTGGTCAGTGGAGAAAGTCGAGCGGGCAAAACAAAAACAATGAAAATGCTTATGCATTACCTTGCATTTATGGGTGGTTGATCAGGAATAGAGGGAAGAACAGTAGAGAAACAAGTTCTAGAAGTAAGAAACAACTTCATTCTTTGTGATACATAAGCTTGTAAATAATACTTCTCCATAGCTTATGGTGTGCGTGTTATTGTATTACTAAAATAATGTGTCATGGTTATGTCTACAGTCAAATCATGTTCTTGAAGATTTTGGTAACTAAAAAAATGTCAAAAAAAACAATTCCAGGTGACTCACAGAGGCGTAACTATAATTTATTTTGATTTGTAATTAGCTAATTGAAATAACCTCAACATAATGGTTTAGGGGATGACACTGAAACACATAGTGCTTATATGTTCTCATTTGATGGAAGAGCGTCTGTGATGTAGTCATTTTGGAAAATTTGTTGAGCTCCAGTTTGACAAGAATGGCAAGATATCAGGAGTTGTATTTAGGACCTACCTTCTAGAAGGTCTCATGTTTTCCAGGTCTCTTGTTATACCTAAATCCTATCACCATCATGTGATGATATCCTTAACCCCTATTTTTGCCCTTAATCCCAACACTTGGACTGGAAACTTGCTCTGTTTGTCAATTCTACTTGAAAAAACCTAGCACTGCGCTTACCCTGTGGCTGAGGAGAAGTACCTTGTCCAGCACCGCCTGTATCCTGTTATATAGAAGCGATGCCACCGCCCATAGGCTTTGTTCTTAAAGCGGTTCTCACCTAAACCGCTCTGTCATAAGGGAACAAAAGCGGTACCCTGGGTAAAATGGGAAAAAGAGAAGTTTCTTAAGGCTTCTAGAACTTGAGCCTCGTGTCCTCCCTTATCCCTATCATTATGGGTTAGTTTGAGCTTGAGATCCCCCTTGATAGGATCTTGGATCCACCTCACCCACCATTCTCTCAACTATCCCTATTCATTGATCCTTATAAATACAAGCTCATATCCATAGTTGAGGGGGAGAACTATAGAGGTATTGTTATGATGTTGAATTGACTAACTAGTCCAAATCATTGGAGAGCATAGAGAGCAAAGTTGGAGCTTATGGGGATGAAGTGTTTGTCTCGTGGAGGAGCTTGTTGAAACTAAGGAAACGGTTGTAAGCTTCTCCATACTTTCTTAATGCAAAGTTGATTTCTGTTCCACATGTCTGTTGTTTTGATTTCACATGTATATGTTACTAGATTCCTTAGTCACTAGTATGGATATGTAGATGATTTTCTGGTAGATTTGATGTGCTTGTATGTTTGACTTGTTTGCAGGTACACAGGTTCATGATCGAAGCAGTATTCCAGGTGTCTACAACATTCAGGGAAGGTCTTCATCCTTTGTCATTCACTCATTTTTTCTGGATCTGAACCATTTAGACTAGAGCAACAACTTCTGTCTGCAGAAGGTGCAATATTCCTGATAACAAATTTGGTGACTTCGCTAGGGAACAAAGCAAATTTTAGTTGATCTGATCGTCCTCAGTCCTTGAACTCTTGTCTGAATCCAAACTCCATCTCCAACTCTCTTCAGTCAGATATACCATCTGACTTAGTGAATTTTGGTTTGAAACTTTCAGATCTGTTCAGATCTGAACTATTTCAACTTTATATGCTCTTTTTTACTGTCAATTCATCAATCTTTTCCTTGGTTTGATCAATTTCTAACTTTATTTCTCATTCTCCTTGTGTTTTGGATCCATTCAGGGAACCTCGCATGTGTTGTTGGAAACAAGCGGTGCCACCGCCTGAACTCTATTAGCCATAAGTGGTGCCACCGCCTGAGTCCCGTTATCTAGAAGCGGTGCTCATCCAGAACTGCTCTGTCAAGACCCCTTCAGTGCGGTGCCAGGTAGGCCCTATTCTAGAACTATTTTTTATCATTTTTTTTTGCAAAAAGTTGAGTTTGTTTGCTTTCATCCCTGCACTATCAGGCTTGTGTGTTAGAATCTGTATGCTCATGCTTGAAAATTCTGTGGTAAAAGATTAGTTTGATTGAAGAATTCAAAAGCTAGATTAGGCTTGTTGATTATTCATTTTCTTTCATGCTTATTGGTTGTGATTGTGAAAGGAATTTTTTGAAAGCTTAGATTTTAGTGAGTTCTCTTTTCATTTCTTTTATAAAGACTGAAAGAAAAACCATTTCCTTATCATCTTAATTTCATTTTTCCATAGAGGACTTCTTTTTCCTTTTTAAAAAGATTTTTTTTTTATTGAGATTAGGTCATTATCATTATTGAGCATAAGGCATTGGATCTTTGATTAGCCTCACAAACTTTTAGGTTCTCTTTGTTCTTTTGTCTCTCTTGCATTAGTACTATCTCATCAAAAGAAAAAGTAGTGTAGTTTTAAGTTAGATCTATCTATGTTTTAAGAAAAATTGAAAAAATAGAGTCCATGTTGTTTTTCTTTTAGGAAAAGATACTCTTACCCCTTTGATTGCTCATCCACTTTAAAATTAACAGTAGTTATAAGCTAAAATTTACATAGCAATTTGAGTGATAGGATAGAGACATGTTCGGGCATCATTAAGCGTCGGAGTTGTTGTTACTCGTCCGCATTACATCCTGGGACTCGCGCGGTTCTTCCACGTACCGTCGGTATATCGAACGGCCTTTCACGTACCCTTGAGGTATATAGAAAGGTACTTCATGTACTCGATTGTATATAGGAAGGCCCCTTGTGAACGGTTATGCATTAGACAACACTATTACCGATTTGAGCTCCCACGTACCTTGCGTATATCGGGAGACCCCACTAGGATACCACATCTATCTGAGAAAAGCCCTTTGGCCATCTTTCTTGGAGCCATACATTGAAAACAACATTCGGGGAGATTACTATGCATGTACCCTTGAGGTATATCGCAAGTGGCACCTTCTTGACAATCCTGGTGAGAGACCTGACTCTCTGAACTCCTCCTATCATTTAAGTTTTCTTGTTTGGCCTATAGCTTGAGTAGGGAAATTGTTGGTGTGTTTTCTAGTTTTGAGACCCTAGGTTAGATAGGAACTGTACAAATTGGCTGAGTTAAGACAGTCTAGAAGAGTATGGGGCTTGCCAACTGATTTTATTCCTGTTTCAGGAGAAAATCCTATGGAAGCTATCGACCAAGGAGCTGCTACCAACTCCCAAGTGGGAGAAAATGTGGTTGCAAAAGGCGGAGATCCATATCCTTCGCACGCACCTCCCTTCGCCCAACAACCTTGTCAAGGTAATACTTCATTCCATTCTCCCATAGAAGGTCATGTTGATGATACTCTTCATTCGGATTATGGTCCCAATGCTCCATTTTGGGATACCTCTATAGGATAGGCCATTGCCTCATTTGGAACTCATTTAAACTCTTCTGAAGAAGTTTCACCAAAAGAAGAAAAACGTAGACAATACCAGGCAGCTATTCTCTGTGCACAAGAAATTGAGAAGAAAATAAATGACATATTGGGCACACCACCACCTCGATCAGCAGCTTTTCTTGTGGGATATCGCTCACTTGATAATTCTATGAGACCTATTATACCTATTCTAGATTACAATGTGACTCCACATAATCCAAGTCAAACTACCAACCCCACCACCTCCCATATTATGTCTGTTCCAAATCCTCCAAGGTCTTCTACACCTGGGGCTCAACATTCAATTCATGTTTCATCAATACCTTCTAGTGCTGGGGGGAAACCCCCAGCACGAACTATGTTATATGTCACTGGAATTGTAGCTAGCCATGGGTAGATCTCTAGTATAGAGAAATCTACAGTTTATGTCCCTCCTACCCACATGAATGTGGTCAACCCCCCATCCAATTCAGTTCAGCCCTTGGGGTCACAACCTGTAACCAATCAAACTTCTTGGGGGTATGGTTACACATAAAATCAAGTACCTGTAGGAAACATCAATTACCAACCCAATCCTACAGGAATGCCTTATGCTGGAATTCCATATCCTAGTAATACTTTCACGCCATGTCTTACATGCCAACTATGGGGCGGATACCTATACATACTATGGGGGGTGCCGGAGGACCACCTTATGGAGGTCCTCCCCCTGGGGGGCCTAACGGTCCTAGAGGGCCTGGTGGATTTCCTTTTTATGGTCCTAATGGTACCAGTGGTCCTGGATGGTTTGGTGGCCCTCCTCCTAGTGGTTCCGGAGGTCTACCTCCCAGGGGTCCCAGAGGGTCTAGTGGTCCTCGTCCTGGTGGTCCCAATGGTCTTGGTGGTCCTCCTCTCGGAGGCCCCGGTGTTCCTAATGATCCTAATCCCAGAAATCAACCCCCTGCAGGAGAATATTCCGGCGGTTCTTCATCACAACAACCTGTCTATCAGTCTACTTACGGTCCTACTGGTACTTATATGCCATATCAATATTACCAGTATGTGCAACCTAATTTCCAGTTACCTTTCCAAGCAACTTTGGGCTTTCCTGATTTGTCCAATTTGATTAATGATCCCATTCGACATAACCCCTTGTGACATCCCATTCCGGTACAGTTACCATTGTACATCCCAAAGTTCGATGGGAAGCAGGGAGATGATCCGAAAAACCATGTCATGACATTCCATTTGTGGTGTTCTTCAAACTCCCTTATGGATGATTCAGTTCGTTTAAGACTCTTCCAGCAAACTTTGACCAGTACCACTGCAAAATGGTACATTGAACTTTTGCAACATTCGTTTGTGGATTTTGGCTCGTTGGCAACTGTGTTTCTTACACACTTTCAGCTTCCTATACATTATGAAATAGGTACGGATATCTTGAATTCTCTGTGATAGAACACCTACAACCACATATCTGATCATATCCATGAGTGGAGCAGGCGGAGAAGACTTATTAAGGCTCCTATCCCAGATCAGTTGTTAGTTGATTGGTTTACTAAATCTTTGTTGCCTCCAATTTCCTGAGATGTGGCTATGGGCAGTGTCGTTACTGAAGGGCAAGCCATTAGTCGAGCCCAATATCTGGACTTGGTTTATTCCCAGTCCAGAACATTGTATGATTTGATCCCTCAAGATCCTTGCCCAAGCACCGATCTTGCCAAGACACCAGTAGAAACTCCTGTTGATGGGATCGTTGGTTCAATCCAGTCCCCGTCGATAGAAAAACCAACCAAGAAACCCCAAACTTCCACCCCCACTGCTTCAACTCCCAAGGTTTCCACCAAGGTCAATTCCATTCAGAGTATTCAAATGCTCGGCAAAAAAAAAAAAAGGTAAAGCTAAAAACAAAAAACCTAGAAACCAACAGGAGAATCCAGAACCAACCACTAACGAGAAAGATAAAGTGAAAAGAAAGGCGAAATATCCATGTCTGCTATGCAGAGGTGACCATTTCATGAAAGAGTGTCCTCGTCGTGATGAAATCACCCAATTCTTGAAAACTAATCCCGCACCCATAGTTCTCACGGATCCTTTTCCCTCTCAACAACAACTGATAGACCACATGTCTAATTAGGGAAACTCTAGTTCTTCAGAGGAAATTCGCATGATTTCCTCGGATACTATTAGTTTGCAAACATGAAGTCAAAATTATGATAAACCCATAGACAAGAAAGAAGACAATTCTTCTTCAGGAAAAGCTCCCTCGACTGGTTCTCCCGAGTCCTCGTCTATTGTTCCCCTAACCATCGAGAAGCCTAATATCAACATGATTTTGTGTCCACCCAAGAGTACTCTTAGGAATGTGTTTTTAACCCTAATGCTCAAGCTACTCAATTTTATAATGTAGTTGAAGATCTTGCTCAGGCACCATGTGCAATGTATACCTTGGAAGTACTCCAAAGTTGTCCTGCATAGCGCAAAAACTTGTTAACTGCATTAGGAGATTTCAACTTGGACAATACTAATTTGATCCACTTCAATGTCGAGAACTATAAGTCTAGACTACCTCACAAAATTGCTTTCCAAATCATAACGAAAGTAGTCGGAAAGAAGGTCTTTAGAACTGTCTTAGATGAAGGAGCTTCAACTTCAGTGTTGTCCCTGTCTTGTTGGAAAGCTATTGGCTGTCTCTAGCTTGTAACATCACCTATGACTTTGAAAGCATTTGATGGACGAGGTTTCCAATCCCATGGTCTCATATCATCCCTTTTAGTCGAGCTTGGGGGAAAAGCTATTTCTATTCAAGTGGAAGTATTCGATGCCCCATTAGATTACAACCTCCTTCTAGGAAGAAATTGGTTTTACGCCATGACTGTTGTCGCTTCGACGGTATTTTGAACTGTCCAATTTCTGCATCTAGGGAGAATTGTCACCATTGACCAGCTCAATTTCTGTACGCCGGATGTTACTACCTCTATGGCTAATAACATCCTTATGTTAGGTCAGTCCCCTCCTCCTTACCAGTCGATTGGGGTAGGCATGTTGAAGGATTCATCCCTTATGGGGATTTTTTCATCCACTCCTCCTAACGCAGACACGACGACAGTAAATATGATTTCGTCGTTTGATTATGACCCAAAGGGAAAATAAATTGTTGAGTTCACCTCATTGATCCCACATGAAGAAATGTACAATGTTATTCAAACCCTTTCTGATGACCACATTGATGAGCTTCATCTAATGGATTCGGACCCTTACCACCTGCCCTACTGGTTAGAACCCTCTCTTCCTATTCTGGATTATCTCTCCGAGACTTTTCCTTCCGATGAGTCCATTATGGAGATCATGAGTACGAATGAGCCTATATGGGAGGATCGTCATCATAGATCCTCATTCCTCCCCAACACCAGTTCGGTAGACCATGATTTTGCATCCCTTTTTTCCACTGATATTGTCAACACACCTCAAACTCTTATATTGTTTCAAGACACAGATTCTGAAGGAAACCTATGCAACATTACTCAAACAAATCCAATTGACATATCATTCAGGCTTGGTACCCTTGAGCATGTTCATGTTGGGAAAAACTGCTCAACAGAAGAATCTGAAGCATATAGAGCACTTTTCAAATAATTCCACGATATTTTTGCCTGGTCTTACAAAGAAATGCTGGGGATAGACCCATCCATTGTGGTCCATGAAATACAAACTTATCCCACTACTAAACCTGTCAAGCAAAAACTAAGACAAGTCCATCCACGGAAAGCCGCAGCTATCAAAGCTGAAATAGAGAAACTTCTCAAAGTAGGTTTTATTTATCCCATACCCCTGACAGAATGGGTATTGAACGTCAACCCTATCAATAAAAATCAAGGCACCATTAGAGTCTGCATCGATTTCAGAGATTTGAACAAAGCTTGTCCCAAAGACAACTTTCCCACTCCGCATATCGACCATATTATTGACAACTGTGCCGGAAGTGTCATCTTCTCCTTTATGGATGGATTTTCGGGTTATAATCAGATTGAGATTTTACCCACCGATTAGCACAAGACGGCATTCATTTTCCCATGGGGAACCTTTGCACATAGGAAGTTACCATTTGGCCTCAAAAACGCTGGAGCCACTTTCCAGCGCGCTATGTACTATGTGTTTCACGATATAAAACATATTGTTGAACCTACCTTGACGACCTCCCCGCTCATTCACAGTGACGGGAGGACCACCCTGGTCATCTTAGAGACATCTTCCTGAGATTTCGTCATTATAACATATGGCTCAATCCTCATAAATGTGTTTTCTGCGTTGAGACGGGATGCCTGTTAGGTTTTGTGGTTTCTAAGGATGGCATCTGGATAGATCCATTGAAAATTGTAGCTATTTTAGCTCTACCAGCCCCAATCAACCTTCTAGAACTCCAAAGTTTGCAAGGGAAGGAAAACTTTCTCCATTGTTTCGTGTGCAATTTTGCAGAGAAAACACACGGTTATATGTGTCTCCTTAAGAAGGACACTCTGTTCTTTTGGGATGATCAAGCCCAACGCGCCTTTGATAATCTCAAACACACTTTGACTCATTCACCTGTGATACACCCCCCAGATTATTCAAAGGATTTTCTCTTATACATTGTTTCCTCCATGACTACCATCGCTATGGTTTTGGAGCAGGAAAATACCAACAGTCAGGAGGACGTGATTTACTATGCTAGTAAGAATCTCATGGATTCTGAAACTCAATATTCATGCGTGGAGAAATTAGCATTGGCCATGGTCATTGCTATTCAAAAATTTCATCACTGCATTTTTCTCCGCACAACCATCGTATTGGCAGAACAAAACCCTGTGTATTACATCC
The DNA here is from genome assembly GCA_001517045.1 of Pseudotsuga menziesii. Taxonomy (NCBI): domain Eukaryota; kingdom Viridiplantae; phylum Streptophyta; class Pinopsida; order Pinales; family Pinaceae; genus Pseudotsuga; species Pseudotsuga menziesii. The sequence continues at coordinate 35,336 of LPNX010750888.1, forward strand.
TGACTCGTCAGGTGCTTGGGGAAACGTACTCTCGATGGATAGTCATACTACAAGAGTTTGGTCTGGAATTTACCAAAGCCACATCAAAGAAATCCTTGGTCTTTTCCAAGCTCATGTATGATCTTCCTTGTGCTTCGACGGAATATGAGCCCAATGATTCATTCCCGGATGAATTCCTGTTCTTGATAAGCACTACTGACCCATGGAATGGAGATTTACTCATTTATCTCCGGACACAGAGATTTCAGCCAACTCTATCCCATGACAATCACCACCGTATCCATCACCACGCAAAATAATACCTCATCTTGAATGACACTTTGTATAGACATGGTATCGATTCTTTTCTCTGGCGATTCCTTACCCACGAGGAAGTTGAACAAGTGTTGAATGATTGTCACTCTGGAGCATGTGGCGATCATTTATTTGGGATGGCTACAACCCAAAAAATACTTCGCGCTGGATATTCTGGCCTTCAGTCTTTAAAGATTGTCATGAGGCTGTTAAGAAATGCCCACCCTATCAACATTTTTATCTGAAAAATCGCACTCATCCTGCTCCACTACACCCCGTCATTGCCATTGTCCCTTTCACCAAATGGGGGATTGATTATATGCATTGTAAGCCTACCTTAGCTAGGGGGCATGGTTACATAATCGTAGCCATTGACTATTTTACAAAGTGGGCTGAGGCCATGCCTACATATGCAGAGGACGGTAAGACTGCCACTCTCTTTCTGTTCAATCATGTGATAGCTAGATTCAGAGTTCCGCGGTCCATAGTTACTGATCACGGATCACATTTATGTAATCAAATGATGGAGGAACTGAGTTCCAAGCTATGTTTTCGTCAGGAAAACTCTACGCGCTATTTTCTGCAAGCTAATGGTCAGGTCGAGGCCATTAACAAATTTTTGAAAACGATGCTTCGTTGGATGGTTGGAGACCATAAATCCAACATGCACCATATCCTTTTCTCCGCTCTTTGGGCTTACAGGACTTCAGTGAAAACAGCTACTGGTTTCACACCTTTCCAACTTGTTTATGGACTCAAAGCTATCTTGTTGATTTAGTGTTAGATTCCATCCTTGAAACTTGCTATCGAACTTCTCCCAGACACTTCCGCAGAGGAAGATAGATTTTTATACTTGAATAACCTTGACGAAACTAGAAGAGATGCTACCTTAGCTAATGAGGCACACAAAAAATGCATCAAGGTGTAGTATGACAAGTTTTTCCAACCTCATGCCTTTAACGAGGGTGACCTATTTTTGACTTATGATCAGAGATATGACTAACTAGGGAAAGGAAAGTTTGAATCCATGTGGTACGGTCCTTTCGTCATTTCCAAATTTTTAGAGAAAGGGGCCTACGAGCTCGTGGCCTATGATGGAATCCCCTTAGGACAACCTCACAATGGGTTGTACCTGAAGTGGTACTATGCCTAGATCCCTCTTGGATAGTATCTTGTATATATGCATATTACTTGACTCTCAATGTGCTTAAGTATTTTCAATATGGTTTTGAGTTTAGTGTCTGTATCTGTTTATACCATGTTTTGGTCATGCAGAGTAGATGGATTTCTACAGCTTCGCTGATGGTATTTTTCACCACTCCTTGAATTTTTCCTTAGTTGCTTGGGTTCTTTATTCCCTAGCTTATGATTTGGTCAGTTCAGGAGCGGTTTGTGTTGGTCTCGCTACTAACAACATCGTCGAGTATCGAGCAGTCATAGGTCTTATGACTAAAGCTGCCTCCCAAGATGTTTGCTACTTGGTAGTCTTGATGGACTCTGTAACACCCTGGTTTTGAACCTGTTTTGCATTAATATACATGATACACATATTTTAAATAATCATGGTGTGGAGCTAAAGGCAAAGGCCCCACCATGATTTGGTTATGCTATGTTTTGGATTGAAATGGTCACCGATGGTATATCGAGACATGCAGCATACATATTAAGTTGTGGCACCATGTAACTATGCATTTTTAATTCAACAAACCAACCAGCTATGTTTGCGGCAACTAAATTGAGAAGGGGCATGATTTCCTAATGGTAAGGAGGGGGGGAAAGTTAAATCCTGAGCTATGGGGCGAAAAGCCATGTGTCACCTCTCTCTTCACTCACCCTCCCTTGTCTCATCCAACCACCACCCTTCATTGTTATGTTGTTAGTGGGGCATCTATTCATTGACAGCAAGACCACTACACCAGGAAAACCACCACCACGCCCACGCCGCTCACTCTCTCCCCACGATGCGGCTGTTGGTCTGTCCACTCACTAGATCGTGAGTCTGTTCACTCACCTTCACGTGAGAGAGTTAAAAGAATGGACGTTCCATTGATGTGGGGTTTTCCATTCCTCACACACCACCTTGCTAATCGGAGGATCGCTAATCTGTGAATTTTTTTTCCCCTGTTCACGTAGAGCATTGGTTTATTTCACACATTGCCAACTGTGTTTTCTTGTGCAATGTGGATTTTGCTGTAGATTGCCATGGTTTTCCTCTGTGGTTCGCTGTCCTGTTATATCCCATCGTTGAGTTGTGGCCGATATTTTCTGAATAGTTATGTGGGCTGCGTTCCTTTCCTTCACGCACAGATTGAGAGTCAGCCTCTTTCCATTTTCTGGTCTATATATCTTTCTTCAATGATTGCAGTGAAGATTTTGTGCTGTGGGCTCAGAGTTTCTCATGGGATGTCAATGGCCATGATTGCTGGACTGTGTTTTCCCCTGTAAAAGTCTGAAGAGCTGTTTGGTTGCTTGCATGCAGCGATTTTATCCTCGGACTACACTGGAGTGGTGATTGAGGGCCTGAGGTGCTTGATAAACCTGGTGGGTTGAGAACCACATAGATAGAGCTACTGAGTTGGATTTCTTCTCCACAACCCCTGAAAAGCACTGGAGGGAAGATCAGGGTCTGAGGGACTACGTTGTAGAGAAGGTACTGACTTCCTTGTGTTGGGTGTGTGTGGGTGTTCTAGAAGCCAGGCTGGCTCTGGTGTTGGTGTCTGTAGCTCTTCAGTGAGCTCACCAGCTTAGCATTAGCCTTTCCCAGCTCCTATATGGCCTGAGGCCTGATAAAACCAACTTTGTTGGCTTGGTTGATCTGTTATTCGCCTGATAAACCAAACTGTGTTGGCTTGGCTGAACTGTGTACCCTTGTGGTGTTGATATCCATGGCTATGTGTAGGTCTATTTAAGTTCCTTATTCCTTGGGGAATCATGCCTGGATCGGGGGTGGCATCGTTGCTGAGAGATTAAAGAGCACGCGAGCCTACGGTTGGGTGGAACGTTGCAGCGACGTAGCTGGTTGTGGAACAAGCTCTTTATAAGATAAGTATCCTTACCTAACTTGTGTCTACAATGATAATTACCATTGATGAATAATGTTATACATGTTAAATGCTGATCTATATATGCATGAATTTTGATTGATATGTTTTGCTTCCGTTGTGTATATGAGTGATTATGCTTCATAAAATGTTTTATGTTTTTAGTATCATGCTTCAGCACTATATGTATGTATGTTCATGTTCATGGGGCTAGATGCCCAGATGATATGATGTATTGTAGCGTCCTCTTCATTGGTCGGAGGGTCAGGGATGTTACAGTGTGGTAGCAGAGCTCTAGTTGCATCGTGGGCCTGAATGGGCCATGACAGATTAGATAGCAGAGGCAGATTGCCTACTGCCCAAAACAAAACCTGTGCATGACAGGAGAAGTTTTGGAAAATTTCTCTAAGTAACGAAATAATTGGATCATCGGAGGACTTAGTCTGAAGTCCCACCAATGCATCGGATCATCTAGTTAGGAGACCACCCGACGAGGGACCTGCGGCAAGGAAATCCATGAAATTTGCCCAAGTGTTAAAAATCAATGGTGATCGGTGCCACCAGGACAAAGCGATCGTCGAAACATCGGTGGAGGTTAGCAGATGATGCGTCCGTCGTTGTGGCTACCTAAAGGACTACCCATATGACAGATAGTTGATCCGACTGCCGACGGCGTGGAAGTTCCAAAATATTCTGAGTGTTGAATTTGTCGGCCATCGAAGCATGTTAGTGATATTCATCGCCGATGAACAGCGAAAGGGATCAAGGGATTGTAGACCCACCGTTGCGGATGGCTAGAGGACTATCCTTCCGATGGATGGAGCCTCCGACCGCCAACGCAGTAAAAGAAAGTTCAAAATTTTTCTTAAGTGACGAAAACATCGGTCATTGAAAGAAGATAGTGGTTTGTGCACCTACCATTGCAGAAGCCTAGAACACTAGTCTTCTGACGAGAAGAGTTTCGACTGCCGATGTTGATCGGGTTATGCTTCAGTTCACCAATGCTTAGCAGATTGGGCTGCCGATTGGAAGAAGATGGAATTTGATAAGCCGTAGTTGTGGCTACTGAATGAACTAATCCGCTGATGCATTAGCCCTTCAGTTTGCTGGTGCCACGGTGTTTAGTGAACAATACCGACGACAAGCAGTTGCTTTGATATGCGAAGATAAGGAAGATGGAGCCGACGGAATCAATGGAAGGAAGAGGAAGAAAAAAGAGAAATATTTCGAAAAAAATTTCTAAGTCATAGAATCATCGGCCATTGACGATGGTTAGTTGAAGACATCACTGATGATTAGGTGGTTCCGTTACCGATGAGCTACGTCAGGTAAAGCTTTTTGACCGAACGTCTGCCTTTGCAGAGACTGAAAGAACAAACCACCCGACGAGGAGAGAATCCAAGCATCGATGCCGCAACTTCTAGAGGCTCTGACCACTGATAGACCCGTGGCTGCGGAAGATGTAGTTCGATTGCAGTCCACCGTTACGGAAGCTGAAGGGACTAACCGTCTGATGCGTAGGACACCCGACTGCCGACGCAATGTGGTTAGTCTATGCTATCGCCGATGAAGTTCAGAATGATAGACGATTGTGAATCTGGTACCGTGGAAAAAAATAGACCAGCGAATCGCCGATCAGACATGGTATAATATACCACTGCGGGCCCGATGCGTCGAAAGGAATTAGACGAGTAACTCACCGATTCAGTGGACGAATTTAGAATTTTCAACCACCAAAACGCCCGATGAGCGGTAGTTGACATTGCCAATCAGAAGCCTAGTCAGTTTCCGTAGAAACCGAAGTAAGAACACTTTCCATCGTTGCGGCTGTTAAAGAGACTGTGCACCCGATCAACAGATGGTTTGCTCGTCGATACAGAGCGGGAGTTTAGTCATTTTACCCATCGATGAACAGACAACTTCATCGCCGTTATAGATTCAGAGGGTTAGATGGCTTCGAACCCAAAACGTCAGAGAGAAATAAACCAACAGACTGTCGATGTGCAGCGGAGAATTAGTGGTTTGACCGCCGAAACTTCGGAAGGGAGTAAGCGAACAGACCGCTGATGAATAGTTGATCTGCTTGTCGATGCAGATCAGGAGTGTAGTTGTTTTGATTACCGCAGTGTCGGCAGAATAGTTGGAAGAGGGTCTGATTGGGCCTAAAAAGAATTGGGTTTTTCGAAGGCATTTTCAGTGATTTTTCGAGCAGTTTTCGACTGCCTTTCAGTCGATTTTCAGTGGATTTCAGCAGATTATCAGCAGTCACAGGGCTGAAAAGAAATAGGGAAAATTCCGTGTTTTAGCATAATTGTTGTTTTATGAAATTCCAGAAGAAAAAGGTAAGTAATTTCGATTTATATTAATGTATGCATCTAACAGTTTGCTACTAACACATTTGCAGAACTATAGATAATTTCCAAGAGCAGTACTCCAAAAAGAACAATGTGGTAAAGCAAGAGGCGGTTCAGTCATGAGAACCCATGATGGGTATGATGCTCAGGATTCTTACAAGCAACCAGAAGATGCCATGGGAGAAAATGTCCATAATGGAAATGAGAATATAGATTCTAATGGAAAGAGATTCCAGGGGACACCATCTGAGGTTGCAGCCACCATGAGAAGCTTGGTTAAATCCCAGGAAGAGCAACATCAGTTGAATGCTACCATATTGCAGAGTTTAACATATTTACAGAAAAAGATAGATTCTGGACAAGGTACATCAAGACCAGAACGCAATAAGAGTAGCACTAGGAGAAGAAGAAGGACTTTCAGTGGATCATCTGACTTTGAGGAATCTAGTGGAGATACAAGTTCATCTTCTCATAAAAGGAAAAGAAGAAGGCACCATAGGGATCGCTCTCGAGATGAATTTAAGAAAGCTAAACCTCCTACATTTGATGGTGAGATAAAGACTGGACAACAGGATGAAGCTTGGCTTCTTGGGATAAATAAGTAATTTGAAATTGTTATAGCCCAAAATGACACATCTCTTCCTGTGACCACTTTCTCATGATTTCGTCGCATGTCGACACTCCCATGACAGCACTTCATGAAAGTCATTGAAAGTCACTGAAAAAACACCTATATTGGAGGACTCATATATTGACTTTTGTAACTCCCTTTGACCTTATCTCTACACCGTTGGAAAGGTATTTCAGTTAGCTAAAACTTTTCGGAAGACACCAAAGTCTGAAAATGCCTAGAAATACCCTAAAAATGTGTTTTTTGTGTATTCGCGACTTTCCTTAAGGCATACCCGCGAATGATACGCGAGTTTCTCTATTTCGTACCCGCGAATGCAAAAAGTTACTCTTATCCATGAATTTTTGTGCTAGCAACCCGTGTATACTTTTTGTATCCGCGACTGTCCAGTTTTGCAACCCGCGGATGCCTTTTAAAAATATCAAAAAATACGCCTTTTGAATTTCGGTTAGTTTGGGTAGTTATGCAACTGACTTCTTCAGTTGTAACCACTTTGTCTTCGCCCCTAACTCTTCCTTAACCATATAAATAGAGGTAGGGAGGTCCATGAGAGGGGACTTGAATTTCTGCATCGTTATGCTGGAGGAATCGGGACTCTCTTTTCCCACACCTTTGCCCTAGAAGCATTATCCTTATGTTGCAGAACTTGGAGGCTGAGTTCCTTGGAGAAGAGAAGCAGCAGAACTAGATCAAGGTTTCGTGAGGTGCCAAACTTGAAGAGAAGGTATACTTGTACTTGTTTTCAAGATTAATAAAGATGTGATGTCCTTCTTCTTCCCAAATCATTGTTCAATGTGTGATTGAATCTCTGTTTATGATCATATGATGATGTTATTCAGATCATTAGTTCATGTTTATTTGATTACCATTGTTTTATATGTGGTCATAATGGTTTGAGGAAGGTATAATTCGTTTTGCAGGTCTCTTGGAGCAAGAGGAGCAAGAAGAGGATTGAAGAGAAAGCTTGGACCAGCCTTCAGTTAGTCAGGTGTGGAACTTTCTCATCTCTGAACTTGCTTATATATGCTTGCTAAACATTGTGCATCTCTCTTTCAACCCCAGTATGTTGATGGCCTCTTAAACCCTAGCCATAGGATACTTTCCTTTACAACAGAACTGGCGACTCTACTGGGGATAGCCTTGTCTGCTTGGGGTTTCTCTTTATTTATTTCAATCTTTTGCATTGTTTTAGGTCCTTCTTGCCACTTAGGGACACTTTATAATTATGATAGAACACCTCCCCTGCCTTCCTAAGGCAGTTTTTGACCTTTTTGGGAGTTTTTCCACCCATCTGCGACTTGCTTGACTGAACAGTCACGTATCTGGTTTGACATACACAACTTGCTCTATTGTAAACCCGCATATGATCTACGACTTTCCTGTTATACAACTCGCAGATGCTTATATACGCAACTTGTTGTATTAGCAACCCGCGTATGATCTGTGACCTACCAATAGTGCAACCCGCGGATGCCCCTAAAACAGTGTTTTTCTCATTTTTGTGATTTTTCTTCTGTTTGTGGGCTGTTGGGTAGGTCTTTTTGGGTCCTCTGCAGGTGCATGACTCTAGGGAGTTAGTGTCATCCTTTTTGCTTGTTCTTTATCTATGTGCTAAGCCTTTTATAGCATTAGGGTTTGTTCTTTGCTTTTTCTCCCACCTCCTTTGCTTGGTTTGATTTTTGGCTTATGTTTCTGGTCAGCCTATGTCAGTGATCTTTGTTTGATTTTAGAAGCTTGTTGGTGTTGGTTTCCTTCTTCTTTTGTTGTTTAAATTCACCATGCCAAAGTAGTTGACTTGTCTTTTATGCAAGCCTTCCATCCAAGTAGGGTTTATATTGACTTTAGGGCATTCTAGAGTTTGTTTGGTGGTTGTATAGGAAAGTTTCTTTTGCTTTGTTCTTGTTATCTGCATACTTTGCTTTGTAGGTAGTTTTTCTTTTTCATTTATAAAATAAAATTAAAAAGAACCTATACTTGTTTTTGCTGCTTGCCCCCCCCACCTCCTTCTTTGGCTTGACCTTGTTGGACAAGGTAATAAGCAGCCTCTGTTTGTAGGTTTAGATTGATACTTGGGACTTCTTGACCTTTGTTTATGTCAGTATTTTTGCTCAGTCTCTTCATTCCAAAGTTGTTGGCTTATTTACTTTTGTAATCCTTCTTTTCAAGAAAGGTTGATATCTAACTTTAGGGAAACCTAGGGTTTGTTTGTGGGGTGTAGAGAAGTTGTCTATTTGCTTTGCTTACAGTACTTGCTTGCATTAGTTGATAGGCTGATTTTTCTTTTGCATTTATAAAAGTAAAAGACAAAAACACATGTTTGCTTTATATGCATGTAGATTAGGTTTTTAGTCTAGATTGCATGGCATATCATTGTTTTTGAAAAAATAAAAATAAAAAGAATTTGTTCTTTTGTGGCTTTCAATTTTTCTATTTGAAAAAGAAAAAGAGAATAGTTTTTGATTTTGCATTTCATATATCTTTGCTTAGTCATTTTGTTTCAACTTTGATTCAAAACACCACATAAGTTTCATGCCATTTACTCTCTGACTAAAAACAGCCCTTAAAATAAACGATATAATTTAAAAATTATTAGTAAGTTTTATTTTGTAGGGTCATACACCAACTAGATTAGGGTAGACTTGTGGGATAGGGAGTTTAAACTCCCCACAAGTGTTAAATCTCAGACGTAGTTGGCCAATCACTAGGTAAATCCTTGACTTTATCGACTGTATCTGGGAAGCTCCTCTCAAACGGGAGTTAAGCACGAGGCCGCGTGGAGGCTTGGACAGAGGAGATAACCCTCTGAATCCTTGTCAAAACGTAACTCAGGACTTTTATGCATCTGGGGATTCTGTCCTAGACAGAGTTTCAGGCTCAGCTACCTTGCCCATGCGTACGAGTCCAACTTGCGACTGTCCCCCCAGACTATTGGTATAGCCAAGGTAGCCTTTAGTCTCTTGACATCTAGGGTTCATACACAGGTACACCGGAAGGTTATTTCTGGTTGACCTTAGACGGGCTTGAAAGGTAACCCCGGTAGAAAGTGTGGGAGGGCGGTGGGTGATTCCTCCACTTGTGCCTAAGAACATCTACAGGGATGCCAAGTAACTGTCTCTCAGCTTTCTTCTGGAAAGTATATCTTATACTTGTTTGTCTGTTTGGCTTTAGGAATTTTTAGTGAGTGTTGTGTGGTTTGTCTATAATTAGTGTGCCTTTAGGTGTGTGCTTTGTAATTTTGGTTTCCTATCAACCTCAGACTTTGTCTCCTAGTTTGAAACTATGGCCAACACCCCTTCAAACACCAACCAAGAGATCCCCATGATGGGAACTCCTTGTTCTATTCCTCTCACAAGGAATGTTGGTGTTCCCTTGATGGCCACCCTGAATCTACCTGGATTCACCTTAGGGATACCGGTGTGGTTTTTTTCCACTCCAACTGTCCTGAATGCTCCTAATGCTTCTCAACCAAGCTCCTTATATCAAGGGCATCAAAACACTGCTTCCCCTTCACCTGTATTTGATTCTCCTCCTCCTTCTACCTCATGCGGTGAAAGTACTGATACTAGTAACCGGCAGTCTAAAAGGAGTAAAAGTAGGAATAGGAAGAAGGCACATAAGCAAGGGGGCACCCATTCAACCTCTGCAAGTCAAGTTGAACCTCACCACCCAGCCTCTGCAGTTCATGCTGGGGGCACCTATCCAACCTCTGCAGTTCATGTTGGATCTCAACTCTCAACCTCTGCAAGTCAAGTTGATCTTCACCATCTAGCATCTGTTGATCATGATGGTGGGATCCTTCCAACCTTTCCAGGTCATGTCGGATCCAGTCACTCGGCCTCTGTAGTTCATGCTGAGGGCACTCGTTCAACCTCTGTTGTTCAAGTTGAACCTCCCCATCTAACCTCTGTAAGTCATGTTGGATCCATCCACCCAACCTCTGTGGTTCATGCTGGGGGCACACACTCAACTACTGCAAAGCATGTTGATCCTAACCATTCAACCTCTGTTGTTCATGTTGGTGGTGCCCATCCGACCTCTGTAAGTCATGTTGGATCCAGTCTCTCAGCTTCTGCAAGTCATGTTGGGGGTAGTCTCTCAGCCTCTGTGGTTCATGCTGGAGACAATCTGTCAGCCACTGTGAGTCATGTTGACACTGTTGAAAATACTACCCGTTCAAAACACAAGCCTAAGTTTCCTTGTAAGCTTTGTGAGGGAGACCACCTTACTTATAAATGCCCTTCTATTGTGAAGGTGCGAAAAGTTTGGGTTCATGGTCATCCCATTTTTGAACATCCTAAATATTTTCAACAAACAACCTCTCTTAGTCAGGTTGGACCCAGTCACCCAGCCTCTGTAGTTCATGCTGGGGGAAAACTCTCATCCTATGTAGGTCATGTTGAGAGCAAGCAATCAGCCACTGCTAGTCATGTTGACACCGTTGAGAAAACTAGTCGTTCGAAGTGCAAACTTAAGTTCCCTTGTATGCTATGCGAGGGAGATCATCTTACTCACAAGTGCCCTGATATTGCAGAGGTGCGAAGAGTGTGTTCCAAGACTCAAGGATTTCCTTCTCAAGAACAACCTATAGTTTCTCAACACCCTACTCAGCCTTTGGTTGACCAAGTGGTCGAACCAATCTCAGATTTGGTCGATCCCACTCTTCTTTCAAAGAGTGATCCTGATGTGATTTAACCAATGTCATCTTTGGTCAATCCCACTCTCCCTTCGGAGAGTGACTTTCACAAAGTGGTTGAATCGATTCCATTGTCGATCAATCCCACTCTTCCTTTGGAGAGTGAAGTGTCTACTAGTCACATTTTCTTCACTGCCAGTTCAGAACTTACTAAACAAGGGGGCACTGAACTTGTTTCGGATCAAGCCCCATCAAGCTCTCGGATTGCTTCCTTTGATTGGGATAGCCTAGTTGAGCCACACCTTCCTTCTAATGCACCTTTCCAGATAAAGGTCAAAGTTGAACCATATACGATTGCTCGTTGTATTGTTGATGAAGGAGCCTCAGTTAGTATTTTTTCTGCTCGTGCTTGGCGAGGCATGGGATCTCCCAGCCTTGTGTCGACTGCTAGTTAGTTACTGGCATTTGATAGAAGAACTTGTATAGCCTTGGGAATTATTTCTCAAACACCTGTTACTTTGGGTGGGAAGACCGTCTTAGTTGACTTCATGGTGATAGAAGACCCCTTGGACTTCAATATGCTCCTTGGACGTGATTATGTCTATGCCATGCAAGCTGTGGTGTCAACATTCTTTCGTGTGATGTACTTTAATCATGGCGAAGAAATTATCACTGTCGATCAGTTGGATTTTCTTGATCCGTCTCCTGACCCAACTAGAGACCAGGTCTTTCCTTTTTTGGTTCCCAGTGTTTCTATAGACACTACTCTGCCACAGGTGAACTATGTGGCCTCTTGTCCTTTGTGTTCAATTGCTACTGAGAAGCAGCCTCTGTTTTCATGCTTACCTTCTCGGTACTTGGTCCCAACAGTTGACCAGGTGAGTCATCCTATACAGACTGTAGAGCCTTCTCTCCACTCTGTCGATCCATTTGAAAGTTTAGACATGTGTCCTATCTCGGATGATCTCCTTCCTTCGGATGAAGTCTTCCTAGAGTCTTTGATACAGTCTGACCTTCTTTTGGATGTTGGTTTAGTTGTGACTAAGTCTAACCCTGATTTGCTTAGTAAGCCTGACCTTTCTTCTTATGTTGGTCTTGTTGAGTCTTTGGACTTGTTATCTCTAGGATTTTTCACCTGGTTTATTTTTAAATTTTTGCTTTACATTGGTTTTTCTTGTTTTAAATTCCAGCTTGTTTTGAGTGTTATGATTGTTTGTTAGCCTTTA